>CM046438.1:43741914-43812875 GCA_025506505.1 Flaveria sonorensis
TTAGTTTTGTTAATGTTACTTAAAATCAAATAAGAAATTTAAATAGACACAAAAATGAGTTAGGAGGTGTGGAATCATTCTAAAATATTCTAATTTCTCTACCCAAATAATGTGGGTAGTTCAAGAGGGGAAGCCTACTAGACGATGGGGTCCAAGAGTAGTGCCCTTGGTTGAGTGGTCAATGGACAACAACCCCTTGTTAGGCCCAAGGGAAAACCCTTTGTCACGATGAAGTGTGAATAAATTTTACTTGGACATATTTGTTATACATGATAACTTGATTTAGAATAATAAATTTCTAAAAATATTATGATAATATTCTTTTTTTAAAATGCTCAACTAATGTAACTAAAATTTATATATTTTACAAGCAGCAAAACGGAGCCTTTGACTAAACTCATAATTCATTTTGTATAGTTCTTAAGCAGGAGTTACCACTAGTCACTAAAGCCTATTGTCTTTTTTCCGATTAAACCTTTGAGCATAAATATATTAAATTGGGGCTAAATAATGCGTTTTAAAAGGAGTTAAACAAGTCTATCACAAAAGGACAAATCAATGAAATAACTAAGTGTGAAATGATTATTTTTGAAATAATTAAACATGGTGATTTAGATATTTAATTTAAAATTATAAAGGAGAGCTAATAAATGGGTTTTATAATTGAGAAATACAACATAAACGGTTTAGGATATACACACACTAGTCTGAAACCCACGCTTCATGGCAGGGTATGATCTTTACATTTAATGAGTTTAATTTGTTATTTTTTAAAACTTCTTATGTAATTCCATGTCCATTTCATAGTTGATAAATTTTGTGGAAAATCGATACTCGTAGGATCGAATTGCAATCGTTTTGTGTTCGTTTATCAGATCTGTGATGCCGAATCTCACAGACCTATTGATGATTTCAAGTGAAGATCTGTTGCAAGATTTAATGTATGATGATGAATGAATGATGAACAATTCAAGAACACATATTCATATAAATTTCATTCATTCATATGGATGATGATGCTAGGAGATTACAAAGGGAGTTTGTAAGAACATTCTCTCTCACACACACTCAACCTTATTGTTTCTCTCACTAGACTAATTCTCTCTATTTTGTTATTGTTAGCGCTTACATTGCTTAGAGTCTAAAAAAGACTACACTCAGTCAATTTATACTCTTTACATAAATAAACAAAATTACATTTAAGCCTTAATGATTACACAAATATTCTTCCAAGTCTGATAAATTCTCTGTTGTTGATGCGTGACTGTCGGGTGCTGACGTCATTTGGGACGACCGCTGATGTTGACTGTTGACTTTGACCACGGTTGACCAAGTTTGACTTTGGTCAATTTTCTTCGTTTTGATTATATTTTCAGCATAGCTTCACCGTGTCGATTTTGGTAATCATGATGAGATTCGGCACTTAGGTTTTGGTAAGTATAATCTTTAAATAGTCCAACAATACTCCCCTAAGATGATGCTGTCAAAACCTCATGATTATCAAAAACCTTGAATGGTAATTGATATGCAGTCTTGAAGTGCACTCTTGTCCCCCTTTTTAGTAGCATCTTCTTAGAGGATTTGGAAACAAAAGGCATTGAGAAAAAAATTTGTTTCGGCACATACAGACTTTGTTTGGCACTTGATAGATGTTTCATCAGCTTGATCTTCTAGTCTCATTTTGAAGACTTGAAAATACACCCATTTACAAACACTATGGATTGCATAGGTATCAATATCAGCTGCTTTATCTCAAGTTCAGAAGTGAAGGAGAAGCATCAGACATTCTTCAGGCTTGACATATACTCTCCCTCAATAAAAGCTTTGGAGGGTGAGGAACTTTTGTGTATGAGACACCAAGAGGAGGATTCTTAGTTCTCAGCAACTGGTAGGAGATCTTTGAAAGCAGCAGGAGTATTCACTTAACATCTTAAACTGAATGAGAAACTTAGGCATGTTATGCAATTCATCACCTGCAAAAGTCTAAATCCTCTCGGTAGAGGTATTGCATGGAAGTTTCAATCCTAAATCAATAACAAATGTAAATTTGCCAAAATTAAGAAAAATACTAGAAATGACAAATCTTTTGGAATTTTAGATTTTTCAAAATATGATATTTACAAGCATGAATCCTTCAACTGCAATGAGATCATACTAATCGAAAATCCTCTACATCTAAGAATGTTTAACGTTTAAAGAGACATAGACAAAGAACGAAGTTGATTGAAAGTATGTTTGTCCCCTTAAACTCTTGCAAGGATCTATTTTAATACTTTGTGATATTTATCATGTTTTGGTTTGATTAAATATGCTAATTAAGCACCCCACACTGATAAGTATGGAAGAATAACCCTTCTCATGAAATGCAAGGTGGCACTTTATTACAACTTGAACCAGGCTACTTAGAGTATAAATTCTCATGATATGATTCACTTTAGGATTCTTTTACACTTCACTTTGGAAGTTGATCCACATTGGGATTCTTTTAGCTTTGATCCATATTGGGATTCTTTTCTTTGCCTTTTAGGCATGCATCAACACGTTTAGTACAAGGTCAACTAGGTCTGTGCTCAGCACAACAGAAATTGTCCTTATGTTTACTCCAGGTCTGTATTTACATACAACAAAGGAGAAACAGATGCTTTTATCATTGAGAAATTTATAAACCATTTTTGCATGGTGTGTTTAGGTAACCACACAAGCAAACACTTGGAAAAGTCATTGTTTACAAATACCCTAAGATGGTTTTGGTCCACAATGCATATTGATTTAGTTTATCACAAATATGCTTATCTTGAATCCAAACTGAGCCTACTGACATATCAAACAGAGTCTTGTCAGTCTTTATTGATCTAAAAATAGATGAAGAAGATAGTAGATGAGTGTACTATTATTTCTCATGTAAATGCAAAAAGAATCAAAAATAGTTACATAATAGTAATATTTTTGGACTTTTCTTGATTTTCTAATTTCTTTTTAGAATTTTTTTTTGGTTTTGAGAAATTAAAGAAATAGCATATGTGTTATCAAATCAATAGAGATCATCAACAGTTGGTCCATATAGCAAAGTAATCAGACTAAGCAGATGAATGAAACATCGGTTGTTTCTTGCATTGCCATCATAGTTTCTGTGAATGATTGATTTCCTGCATTGAATCAAGGTTAATTTCTGCTCCATTTGGCTTAGTTACATCATAAACATCATGAGCAGGAAGAACGTTCCTGTCATGGGAAGGGATCAGCCACTGCTAACTTTTCTTTGGTTGGTAGACCTCCACAACTGTACCTAATACACTAGCAAATCAGTTAGATATTTCAACCTAGGCAATTACTGTCCTGAGCTGTCCATTAGCATTTTTATATGTGACTTGCTGGTATGTGTATGATTTTGCTTTATCTGATGATGGATCAGATTCACCTCTTAAAATTGTTTTATTTCTCCAACATTGTTTTGATTTTAAACCAACTGACTCAACTTTAGTTTGTTTAACAAAAGGAGTTTGTTTGGCTTTTGAAAATCTTTTGGTTGGTTTAGAAAATATAGTTTGCTTTTGAAAGTTTTGTGAAGGTGTAGCAAAGGATCTTTGTCCTTGATCATGTTTGTTTCTTCTGGGCATGTGATCATATTCATCATAAGAATTATAATCATGATTATAATAATTTGAAGGATGTGATATTTTATGATAGCCATTAGCCAAGTATTATTCCTATATCCATCATACTTATATTATGTATATGACCTAGGATAATGTCTTGGTGCCCAATAATCATGAATATCATAATGTTCAAAATCATACCCATACCGATATGATCGGGGAGAAGAGTAGCTATGATGTTTGTTGTAGTACTCATGCTCCGATCTCGGTGAGTACAACTCTAATGGATGATAAGATCTTTGACCTCTTCTGTGTTTTGATATTGGAGAGTTGTTGTGTGAACACTCTAAAGTGGTATGATTCTCCATGTTATAATTTAAGCAGTAAGGAGAAGGTTTGGATCTTCTTCCAATAGGGTTGGATGATGAAGTTGGATTTGATTGGAACTTCACAGCCTTTTGTCTTGGTTGTTTTTGTTGCTTTCTCATGTGAGGACATATACATGTATCACTCTTAGTGTTTTTACACTCACACGTGTTGTGAGAATCTGAATTGCATGTCTCGTAGAGAATTGGTTGTTGTTTTGGAGTTTCTAATGTAGATTTTGAGGTTGATGGTTGGTTTGGATTAGGTATAGAAGACTTGGTCTAATTTTTCTTCTTTCTTTTAGATTTGGTTTTCTTCCACTTGACCTTGTCTTTGATTTCTTGTACCTCAGGCTTCTGCTTGTTCTTTAACTCCATCTTAATCTTTGCCTTCTATTCGACCTTTGTTAATTTTGGTTCAAGAAATCCAGCTGGTTTGAATTTCTCATAGAGAACCATAGCCTTTTGTTTGTTGTCAGGCTTTGCTGCTTTGGATTTCTATGGCTGTGTTTGTTTTGGATTGATTTCTTCAATGACATGGTTAGTACATGTCAATGTTGCTTTGTTTGGTTGGTTGGTTTCTTTATCACTTTCATCACTTAAAGGATCTCCATCTTGACCAACACAGGAATGAAAGGTTTCATTCTGTGGTGATTTAGGTTTGAGGTACAGCTTTGATGTTTTTTCAGGATAAGTGATTTGAGCGATAGTGGATGGTGGATGATCATGCATATTCGAATCTTTTTTGACTGGACTTGTTATTAAAGTTGGCATTGTTGTGTTGTTATCATTGTAAGGAGGAGGAACAACATGATATGTAGTTCCAGCACTCTTCTTCTGATCTCTTTATGCATCAAGTAGTTCTTCCAACTTGCTAGCAGTTAGCTTTGAATTCTCAAGTTCAACTTCTATTGATGCATGATCTACTTTTGTCTTTGTTAGAGACTCAGTGAGGCTTGTAACTTGAGCTTGAAGACTAAATCTTTCTCCAAGGAATTTGTCTACATCCTTCAGCAGAGAATCGATTTTATCTTCAAAGGCTTTATGTTGTATCTTCAATTCTGCATTTGTAGCCTTTTCTGTATTGATTGCTTGATTTAAACGCTCAATGTAATGTTGCAAGTTATTGATTGTTTAGGTTGTACTTGCTTCTGATATTTTGGCTTCAACTTCAGCCTTTGTGTTTTTTAATTTCATAGAGAGTTCAGTTGCATGAGCATTCAGCTTGTGGTTTTCTTTAAGCAAGTGATCAACTTCTTTCTCTAGTGAACTGATTTGATTAGCAAAACTTTGTAGTTCCTTAGCATGTGAAGCTCTTTCCTCCTTTATCATGTATGCTAGATTGTTGCAATATTTCCGATATGCTTGTACTTCATCTATGCATGCAAATGAGCATAGATTGATCTTTCTATCTTTAGGAATTTTGGGCAATGGAGGAATGTTTGTGTTGCAGATGTTTGTGGCATTTGCAAGCTCTGCAGTTAACTCTTCAAGTTTGATTTCTTGTTGAACCATTTTGTCTTGTGTCTGGTACATATCTTGAGCTAAACTTATGTTTTGTTGATTTAGTGTCTTGATTTGTGCTTGATCATTGCTTTGAGATTGTTTCATCTCTAACCTGCATTTGATCAAATCATTAGACAATGTGTTGTTTGAGTTTGCAAGATCACACAAATGTAAATTTATCAGTTTTTTTTTCAATATGACTGATGTACAACTGAATGTTTGTCTTGTCAAACAATGAATTGTTGTTATTATTTGATATGCTGCTGTTGTTTGGTTGGTTGCAGCTTTTGTTTGATTTGCTGCTATTGTTTGGTGGTTGCGCTTGATTTCCTTTGTTTGAATTCTTGAAACCTCTTTCTACCTGCAGCAAGAAAGTTAGCTTGGTTTCTTGAAACACGAATGTTAGTGAATGATGTTAAATTTTCCATTTTGTTTAAGAAAAAAATGGTTTGAAAATTTGCTTTGTGTTTCAATCAAAATCAAGTTTTAAAATTTTAATCGAATCCAAAGAAAGTCGAAACTCAATTTAGTTAGATTGGTCTAATTAAAGATTTAAATCAGTTCAATTACAATTTAGTTAAGCAGGACTAAAATTAATCTAGTTTAATTTAAAAGTAACAATATTTGGATCTTCTCAATTAAAATTTAAATGATTTTGTGACTTGATTGAGAGTAATTCAACTCTTCTGAAGAATATATATCTTGTTCAACAGGAAGTCAAAATGAAGTTCTTAAATCTTCCGAGAACAACTTATAAATCGGTCAAGATTGAAAACATCCAAACACAACTCTTATAAGTTGGTCAAAATGAAAAACTTCTGAATTCAAAAACTTTCGAGAACAAAGAGAATTATTTATTCAAAATTAAAATCTTTCAAACTCAAAAATTCTTTCGAGAACAATCTTCTGCTGTGAGGATATATGTCGGTCAAGACAAAGAAAAAAGTCAAAATTAAATTTCTATGTTCGTTGTGGAGAGAATGAATTGTGTGTATTGATGAATCTATGTCTGTTGTGGATTTTCTTACTCGTCCGCTATGGGTGCTTTGATGTTTACTCGTCCGTTGTGGGTACTACGGACCGAGTTGTGTGTTTAACGTTCGCTGTGGATGTAGGTGTTTGTTTCAATGTCCACTGTAGACGTGATGAATGTCTGCTGTGGACTATGTGATGTGTGTGTCCACTATGTGTATGGGGTCTCTTTTTACTTGTCCGTTGTGAATATTCTTTACACACCTGCTGTGAGTTGTGTTTTGAAGCGGATGAAAATGAAAGTAACGTCTGCTGTGAGTTGTTGTGTTTTGTACAACGTCCGTTGTGGATGTGGTTGTTTTTTTTCTGTCTGCTGTAAAGTTACACGTCCGCTTTGGACAGATGAATCTCCGCTGTGGACTTGTTGTGACCGCTGTGGATTGTTGTGTCCGCTGTGTACTGTTGTGTCCGCTGTGGACTGTTGTGTCTGCTGTGGACTTACTTACACGTCCGTTGTGCACCTTATGTTTGGTTAATGTCTATTATGGAGTTACTTACATCTCCACTGTGGACAGATAACTGTCCGCTGTGGAGCTGGTGTATCAGCTGCGGATGTAATACATCATCTGTAGACACTTGGTTGCACAAATGATAAAAAAAAATTTCAGCTGTGCAATTTGATTATGAATGGAATTTCACATGCAAATACACAAATTGTTATATGAGTGATTGTTGAATGATTCTTGAATGATCAAATGATGAACAAATGAATCAAAATCTGAATTAAATAATAGATTTGGCTGATTTTTAAGATTTTAAAATAGTTTAACTTTGAAAAAGTCAAACTTAATGTTCTTGAATGAACAAACTTTTGATTCTTGGGTTTTTGATGGAATTTGATAAAACCAAATGTTATAATAGCTATAGATGAGTGATTTTAAGCTAAAACAAAAATCAATTTCATATAATCATCACCTAAACTTGGATTTAGATGATGAACTATTGAAGAACATAATAAAGAACAAAAACCTAGATATAAGAATCAAATGTTCAAAAATGAATGATTTGGTTGTGGAAAATGATAAACGAACCTTTGATTTGATGTTTCTAAGGTAAAACCACTATTAATTTTAGCTAAACAACATTAGATTCATGATTTTTGATGATTTTTCCTCAAGAACAGTTAACTTTTCTCAAGAACACAAAATTTTCAAAAATCTTCAAATTCAAGAGTTGTGGATATTCAATTGATATAAAACTTTGCAGATGTGTTAGTTATCACAAACTAAAGCTATTAGAAGTTTAAATTCGATCAAACAACAACAAAATCAAAATTTCATGTTCATGAGCATTTGAAGACATGAAGAACAAGTTAGCTTAAATCTTCAAACTAATGGCTCAAATGAACTTCAATTGATGTGAAAACTTGCAGATCTTCACAAAATAACAAATCTAAGCTAATGGTAGCTTGATTTCATCAAAAAAACAACAACAATTTGCAGATCAAACTTGTGGTTCAAATTTTTGAGAAAAATTTGAAGGACAAGGAGCCAAGGCTTTGATACCAACTATGGAAATCGATACTCGTAGGATCAAATATTACAATCGTATTGTTGCCGTTTATCAGATCTGTGATGCAAAATCTCACAGACCTGTTGATGATTTCAAGTGAAGATCTGTTGCAAGATTTAATGTATGATGATGAATGAATGATGAACAATTCAAGAACACATATTCATAAAAATTTAATTCATTCATATGGATAATCATGCTAGGAGATTACAAAGGGAGTTTGTAAGAAAATTCTCTCTCACACACAATCAACCTCATTGTTTCTCTCACTAGACTAATTCTATCTTCTTTGTTATTGTTAGAGCTTACAATGCTTAGAGTCTAAAAAAAACTACACTTAGTCAATTTACACTCTTTACACAAATATAAGCTATCCGCTGTGGATGATGACTTGTCCAATATGGATGTAAAATGAACTGTCCCCTATGTATGGATGCTATCCACTATGAACACTTATGATGTTTGTTTTGTTGTGTCCAATGTGGATGTAAAATGAACAGTCCCCTGTGTATGTAAAATGAATTGTCCCATGTGGAATGTTCATTCGATATGGACAGTTCATCAGCTGTGGACTTGATCATCTGTTGTGTGTTCATCTACTATGTGTCTGCTTATTTGCTGTCTACATTTGGACTTCATTCTTCTTCCACTATTCACAGAAAGTCATCCGCTGTGGAATTTCTTCATCCGCTGTGGACACTTGGCAAAAATTATTTTATCTATGAAATCTGAAAAAGAAATTTAAGCAATAATTAGTGTTTGATATGAGTGTTAATGATGTTTGTTTGTTAGTAAATGATTGTTTGAATGTTAGAATACATTTGATTGATTATGGCAAGCATTATCCTTCAATGCATTTGTTGAGTCCAACAATACTCCCCCTAAGGATGTTGCTGCCAATCTTTGATGTTTGCTTCTTAGTGTTTTGTTTGTTAGTGATAATGTGTTTGTTTAAGTTTGAGTTGAATAATTGATTGATTGCATGTATGATTGCTTGATTGTATGATTTACTGATTACACAAGTGTAATCCGATTGCCTTGTATGTTATGGTTCATATGTTTGCTTGTATGACTTTTTAATTGCATGATTGTTGTTATGTCTGATAATATGTATGATATTAATGAATGATTGATGTTATGATATGTTTATAGTGTCTGTTATGTATGGTTATATATGTTTTGATTGTTTTGTAATGGTTAGATATGTATGATTATTGTTTTGCCTGTTTGATTGTTAGTGAACCTTTAAGTATGAGAAGGACTAGCTTCATCTTCACTCTTATGTACCTAAAATGTAGCTTTGAGAGACTCTTCAAAATCTTTCTCTGTGATCTGGTCTTTCTTAGCTTCCTTCACTTGTTGAGGCAGAGGTGTAACCTTTAAAGCATTTAGGCAGTTCACAATGTGTTCTATGAAATACTGAACTGCACTGAGCTGATCATCATACTTGTATGTTATTAGAAGTTGCACATCTGTTCAAGAGTGCTTTGATCTAAGCTTTGGACTTCAATGTTGCTGACTAGTGTGGTCATAACATGATCATCCTTGACTACTTCCAAGTTGTTGTTCTCAAAGATCCTTAGGCTTGTAATACCTTAAATGTGTGTCAGTGACTGCTAAATGGTTTCAAGTCTTTGCTTCAATGCAACATTTACATACATTGTGCCTAGGATTCTCAGCATGTGAATGAAGTAACAACAGTCACCCTAACAGAGTTCATCTTCAATAGCTGGGAATGACTTTGTCTTCAAAAATGATACATAAGAAGGATGAAGGAGTTTAATTTCTACTGGATCAAACAGCCCTATGTCAGAGTCTTTTTTTGACCTTCAAGTTTTCTTTCCAACACTACCTCAAAGTAATTCTCATCATAATGCCATTTAGTGATTGGATTGTTGTACTAGTTTCCTTCAATCTTTTTCAAAATGAGCTTCAGATCTATTAGTCTAAGTGGATAACCAACTCTGTTTAGTAGCTCACTTTCAAGGCGTTCTCCCTTATCCTCACCTTCAATTTGTTTTCCAGCCAGTTTTTGTTCTCTTTTTAACTTGGCTATGTGAAGTTTCTCTTTTCTAACATCTTTCTGCTTGAGCTCATGATGTTGTCTATTCATGTATGATCTTCTTATGTGATAGAAATGAGAACCTCTAGGATTATTAGTATGGTTTACTATCCTTAATTGTATATAATCCAGTCTATCATCATATGAGAGAGATCCTAGTTGGGATATGTATGATAAGTATTGGACAAGTCCAGAAACTCTCTTGATCAACACTGCATCCCAAATTTCATCATATTTCCAAGCCACTATCTTTCTTTCATTAGCTGATGCTGTTAGTGTGATTCTATCATAAAGCATCACAAAATTTGTGTTTTCATTGATCATTTCCCTTACTTCATTCCCTTTAGGCCATAGCCTGTGTGGCATGAATTGCCTTGGTTCTTCTATTGGGTGAAGTTCAGGAGGTGGTTGATGGTAGGTAGAAATAGAAGTAGCTGGATGTGGTCTAACAACTTGAGGCTTTAAAGTATTTGCCAACATATTCTTGTAAATTCCTCTAGCATGCTCTTTCATTTGCGACAATGATTTACCAGCATAGGACCTATAAGGCCTCCTTGTATGACTTAACCAGCTTTTCACCTTGGAGTATGTCATCTTTTCTATTTGAGGATCCTTAGGTAAATTCTTCTGAAACTCTTACTAGTCCTTTATATCTTTATACCTCCTGTATGTTTGCCCATTCTCATTCTTCATGATCTCTTGAAAGTCCTTGAGTAAGTCATTAACCTCAGAAAGGTTAAGGTGAATGAAAGCATCATATAGGAAACCTCTGGTAGCAAGCTCTATACCCATAAGGGTTTCTGGATCATCTAGCAGTAGGTTTTGAATGTTTTTTTATCTCATCTTCGTTTCCTTCTTCTTCATCTTCAGAGTCAGACAGTATGATGATTGGATCTTGTTTTGATCAAGTGATTGATCAATCTCACCTTCTTCTAAGTTTATTACCTCTGATTCTTTCTTCTTAAACTCATCTTCATCAATAGGCTCTTCTTTCACTTTTAATAGCTTTAAGGGTATTAAGTCTGGTTCTTCTTGCTCTTGCACTTTTCCTTTACCTTTCCTTAGTGCAGCAAGATACAATCTCTTCCTCTTTCTTTCATAAGTTTTCAATGGAGGCTGAGATGATGATGATGCTTGCTGTTTGGATGGTTTAGTTTGCACATTTAGAGATTCAATAAACTGTCTGATGAGCTCCTTTTGTTTCTCAGATAAGGGATTAACTGGAATAATGCTTGATTGAGCTTGTTATGTGTCTGGTGTATGAAAGTGTTGTCTCAAAATAAGTGAATAATGAATGTTCTTAAATTGATTAGTTTCACCAAACAACTAATCCATTGAGTATGATTCCTCAAGGATGATGATTGCTTGCTTCGATTCTCTAGTGCTTGTTTCTTCAAGTGGAGACGTTGCTTGATCAAAGAACTCTTCACTCAACTCTAGCTCTTGATCTTCTGAATGTTCTTCCTCATTCAGATGTTTGTCAGCATGTTCCAATTATCTATTTAATATCTTTATTTCTTCATTCTACTCAGAGATTATCTTTTTCAGATCGTCAATCTCATTGTCATTGGCATCTGTTTGTTTAGTTAAGAATGCTATATCCATCCTTGCACTACTCAAATCTTGATCTTTCACTTTAATTTCAGCCTTTGATTGTTCAAGTTGTTGTTCTAGAAATTGAACAATCAACTTTTGTGCCTTTTGTTCTGCAATAAGCTTCTCTATCGCTTTATCTTTGATTTTGACTTTTCGTTCAACTTCTTAGCTATGTTATTTGACTTTTCAACTAGCTTGTTGTACTTTGTGAATAAGAACACTTTGGATTACTCTATTTCTTATTCTATTAGCATATCACTTGCTTGTTCCTCTGTCTCAGTCTACTCAATATGAGCACTCTGCTCTTCTTGCTCAGTCTCATGTAAAGATGATGTTCCCACTTCCTCATGATGAGTAGCTTGTTCAGCCATGGTTGCATCAATATCTCTTAAAAAAGATGAAAGTGTCTATTGGTCAGAAAGGATTGGGTTGTGTGGTGGAGATGAATTATTTTACTGAAAGTAGAACTGTTCTTGTATGTGTGCTTCTTCTTGAGCTTGCTCTTGCCCTTATATGATTGGTTCTTGCTCTTAGATCACTGGAGCTGGTTGGATTATTACTGCTTGTTGTATAATTAGATGTTGGTGAATTATATTTTGGAACATCATGTGAGGTTCACCTTGATCAGGTATCCTCAGAAAGACTTCTGGTATAAGGAGATCATAGTTAATCATGTGAGGTGGTATAACTTCCACACCATGATATAAGCTTGATTTGATACTATTGAAGTCATGTTCATTAAAGTGAACAGGTTCAAAAACTGCTCCTTCTCTTCGAATGTTTGGGAGAAGATCATCAATGATCATTTGCAGAAACCTTAGATACATATGAAACTTGTTCCTTACTTCTATCAGATTGTAATCATCCCATTAAGTACTTGAGTAGCAAAGTTAAAAGGTCTCCTTGCTATTATACTAGGAATAGCAGATGAGCTCCTCAGTAATGTTGCATCCCAACCAGTCTTTATGTTGGTCATAGTCTTCTGATATGTGTGCATAAGGAAACTGAATTGGCCACACATATAGGACTTCTTGATCTGCTTCCTATCAATGGTACCAATGTACCCTATCTATCTGAACACATAGAAAACATAGTTCTGATCAAACTCTACTGGCCTTGTGCATCTTCATCACCTAGTTGTAGTACTCTTCTGATCACTTCCTTAGAGATAGTGATTTGTTGATTATGAATAGTGGAAATCACAACTTGTTGATCTTCCACTTGCTCCAGATGATCATTGGTCCAGAACTGGACAATATGGTCTTGTATTATCTTAGGCCTAGCAGTCATAGCATATACAAGCCTTGTTTGTCTTATGGCTTGAATCACATCCCTGTAGTTCTCAGCCTTAGGAGAGTTAGGTTTTAGATATGCACATAAGTTGTGATCTCTGACAAACACAAGGTTTGCCATAGCTGCAAATAAAAAGAATATGTGTTAGTACTTGAGTTATTGAAATGAATGATGTTAATCTGATGAAATTTTGATTGTATTTTCACTTGTCATTGTGTATGATATGAGATGATAAATCATGTATGTTGAACACATTGTTTATGCCAAAGTGTTTGTTTGTTGATATTTGACATTTTGAATAGTTTGACTTTCAAGAAGTCAATTTTGGTCAATTTTGCTCTTGCAAATCATATTGATTTCAAGTTGTTTTGATAAAAAATTATTTGGATCATGTTTGATTCATTAAAAAGAGTTAATTTGTTCAAATCATATAATGATTATATCTCATAATAGCTTGTTCAATGAAATCCAGTTGACTTTTAAAGTCAAAGCATTTCATTTAATGCACATTGAATATGTATGCATTGAATGTTATTGTGTTTAATGTCGTGCCAAATTAACTGGCATCTCATGTTTGTTAATAAACTTTGAATATCTTTACTAAGTTATATCACATTTCAAAACATTTTCAACATTTTCAAAGATCAATCAGCTAATTTTGAAAATTTTCAACATGAACATGCTGACTGTTCATTGTTCGATGAACACCAAATCAAAATTCTTCAAATCAACAGTCCTAATACATTCAACTATGATCATCTAACTTATATTCAATGTTTTATTTCATTTACAACATCAATGTATTTCATGTTAGGTTACGGTTCATAGTTTGACATAAGGCTTAACAAATCTTGAATCAAAAAATTGAAAAACCGATTATTTTGATGATTGTATGATGATTAGAAACATCTTGTTATACCTATTTGATTGAATATTAGTGATGAAATCAAATAGATATTGGTTTTGGATTTTTAATGGATGTTTGTACTGTAGCAACGTTTAGAAAATTTAATTTTGCCCCGCACACTCGTGATGAATGTGAAAAAGACAAGTGTTGATGTACAACAGACAAAGCAAGTGTCTGCTATATATACAGTGTGAATGTATGCTATGCAAACAGGGTTAACTTAAAATTTTATTTTAAGTCATGCCTTGTGAATAACACATGCGCTGTGTGAACAGTGTGTTCGTTGTACAAATTTAAGTCATGCCTTGTGAATATAGTCATGCCTTGAATGATTTTGACTGTGTTCACATCAGATGACTATTTAGTCATGCATTGTGCACACTTGTATGAAATAAAAGTTCACAACTGATGACTAAAAGTCATACACTATGTACTTGAACATTGTGCACAAAGCGGATGAACATTTGTTCATGCGCTGTGCATTCTTGAATAATTGTTTTGATGTGCACAGCGGATGACAAATTGTCATGCGCTGTTTACACTTTGATTATTCATGGGATATTCACACTGGATGACTTATTGTCATGTGCTATGAATACTTAAATGATTGTGTATAGCGTATGCTTACCTGTGTACATATGATGTGTACACTTGCACTGTTTCTACAACGGATGACTAAAGTTAGTTATGCGCTATGGAATGCCACTACATTCACAACGGATGTTTTACCTTACATGCGCTGTGAACACTTGTGTGTTCATTGATGCATAGCGGATGTATGTTTGTTTGTCCGCTATAAACACTTGTTGTATTTTTCATGTTTATTGGTTAACTGTAGCTATAGCGGCTGAATGTTTGTGAGTCCGCTATGTCTACAGTTGACAAAATTTTAGAATTTTTGTTTGTTTTGAGAATTTTGCTTATCAGCTATGTAACTTAATATATACGCTGTGAACACTTGATTTTCTATTTTGATTGAAAATTTTGTGAAATTTTTCAAAATTTGAATGTTTGTTAAAATTTTATAACCTTAACACGATTAATATATGGATGATAAGATATCACTCACAAGCAATATTATGCATGTATATATGTCAAACTGCTATTTTTAAATGCTGGCTTGACTTGACTTTATTTAAAACTTAAAAATTTAGAATCCTAAAAATTTTAATATTTCAAATTTTAAATTGTATGATTATGCACATATCCAGCTACCTTTGATATTTCAATGTTTATTTTTCTCCCCCTACATTTTTGCATATTTATAAAAACTTTTATAAAATTACAAAAATTTGAAATGGGTTGATGGAAATTATCAAAGTCCAATTTGTTGTTTGCATGATAAACTTTTAGAAATGTAACAGCCCAGCGTAACCGCATCGTGATATTGTCCTCTTTGGCCGGGACGTACCACCGTCGCCGCACGGTTTTCTCAAAACGCGTCACAATGGGGAAGGTATCAAGCCCCTTATAAGGAAGCCTTCGTTCACCTTCCCAACAGATGTGGGATATATCCATCGACTCCACCCCCCTCAGGGAGCCCAGCGTCCTCGCTGGCACACCGACCCGGCCAGGGCTCTGATACCATCTGTAACAGCCCAGCGTAACCGCATCGTGATATTGTCCGCTTTTGCCGGGACGTACCACCGTCGCCGCATGGTTTTCTCAAAACGCGTCACAATGGGGAAAGTATCAAGCCCCTTATAAGGAAGCCTTCGTTCACCTTCCCAACCGATGTGGGATATATCCATCGACTACTTGTAACACCCCGAATTTTTATTTAAAATACGAGGAAAGAAAAGTGTCTAGAAAGAAAAGTAAATGGGCACAAGTTGAAGGGGGCAAAGTGCAAAACGTGCACGAACTCATTATTTTAAAATAAATGAGGGTATGGCCGCCCCATAAAGCAGCAGATCTGCTTTTGGCCTCGGCTGAAGAAGAAAAAGAGCAAGAAATCGGGTTTTTGGAGAAGAAGATGGAAGAAGAAGCTGCAAAAGGTTAGTTTCTTGGGTTTGTGTTCGGTTTTAGCTTAGCTTGCAGCTTGTAACTGAAGTTCTTGGTGTTTTAGAAGGTTGTTCTCGGGATTTCGAGGCTGAAATCGCAAGTGGAGGTGTTTGGTTTGAAGAGCTGCTTTAAGGTGAGTTTCTAGATCCCCTTTTTACTGGTTTTCTAAGTGTTTGGGGCTGTTATGCATACCGGGCAGAAGGTTTCTAAACCAAACCGTGAGTTTCAGCATGATGTTCGATTGTGATCTTTTGATGTATGTTTTTAGATGTTTTCCTAAGATGTGTATGATGTTTAGGTTGTTATAAGTATGTAGTATGATAGATCTATGCCAAGGGTGTGTTAGGATGATGATTGGGAGCTGGAAATAGCAGCAGTTACGTTGCAGGTTAATCTGTTCATCAGCATTTGCTGAACATTCAGCAGCTAAGTCTTTTGTTCATCCGCATTCGCTACAGTGTCATCCGCATTTACTACAGTTCCCTGCGCATTTGCTTCAGTCATCCGCATTTGGTTCATGCGCATTTCTTTGGGACACTTGGAATATTTTCTGAAGTGTTCATCCGCATTTGTTGTATGTTCATCCGCATTTGGTTACTTATGCGTATTTGTCTGTTCATCCGCATTGTTCTTGCTCATCCGCATTTCTTTGGGGACTTGGGCTCTTTTCTGATATCTTGAGAAGTAGAACTTAGTGCTAAGAAATGATGTCTCGGGGCTGCTTATGCTTGTTTATGATGTGAATGTTGTGGTTGTATGTATGTGTTATCTTTCTTCGTTAAACGGTTTTCAAAACGTATGTATTATGTTATAATACCTGTTGTATATTATGTTGTGACTTTACGTGGTATGATGTATGAATGAACGTAAAGTATTATGTAACGAAGTGAAAGATAACGTTAATGAAAATTGAAAAGTAAATGAATAAATGAAAGGCTTGCAAGCAGATGAAGAGAGGTGCACAACCGTTAGGTTGGTAGCTCAACTGTGTGCGGTTTAGCTAACCCGAAGGATGCACACAGGGAGTCTATCCTTGAGATAAGCTCGAAGGGAGTCTTTATGGCTCGAAGGGAGTCTTTGTGACTTAAAAGGAGTCTTTGTGACTCGAAGGGAGCCTTATGGCTCGAAGGGAGTTCAATCCTTGAGATTGACTCGAAGGGGATCCTTGTCGCGTACCCTGGTCTGTCTTCGGTAGGAGACGGGGGTATTGCATGTGACGGGATCCATATGAAGGTATATGATAATAATGAATGAAAGAAGGAATGAATGAACGAAGATGAAGATAAAATTATTATCTATTTGTACGTATGATGTATGATCGCTTACGAAAGTAAAGCACGGTTTTGATGAAAGAAAAGTATTTTACTTATAAAACTAGAACTCACTCAGCGTCGCTAACTTTTTGTATGCATGATAGTTGGCAGGTATATTGTTGATGCTGAGGAGTTGCAGGCATGGATGCATACGCTACTAGGAGTGTTTTGAAGGCTGGCATCCATGTTTTGACATGTTAATGAAATATAAACAAGCGTTGTAATGTAATGATTTAACATGTTTTTGTTATTAATGAAAGTTTTCAAGCTGCAAAAGTAATATGTGCTTTGAATGTTTTATGCGATGACGGTCCAGTTGGTAAGTGTTCTGGAAACGGGGCCTTACAAGTTGGTATTAGAGCTAAAGTTTAAGTGAATTGGGTAAATATTTTCAAAAAGAACCTAATCTTAAACTGAAAATAGGACGAAAGGAAAGGGATGCCAGTCCTAGTAGCTACATGCCTGCAGGTAAAAGTTTTATGTAAAAGTTTTAGGTAAAGGTTTTATGTAAGCTTTTTGTAAATTAATGTTAACCGGTATTATGTGCGCATGTTATGTGGCTTGTGTGCTTTTGTGTGGATTTAGATACTATGTAGTCAGGATAGGGAATGCTTGAGGGATGAAGAGTAAAGTAAGTGGCTAATCACAACTGGCCACTGTAATTAGGAACTTACTATACTTGACATTAACTGAGCCATTACCTTGATTGACAGTGTTGGTGTTTGAATCTTGTAGTGTTTAGATAGCTGGTGGTAGATCTTCTAAGGCTTCCCGAGGTGGAGTGCGTGGTGGACGTGGTGCTGGAACACGTGCCACAAGGAGAGGAGTTAGGGATGCAGAGACGACTCCAATAGGTCCCGAGGTTCATCAGCACGAGGGCGTTGATGAGAGCGCAAATTTGAGGGCCTCGGTGAAAGAGGCGGTGGTTGAGGAGGTTCATCAGGTCATGCAAACAATCTTACCATCTATAGTGACCAAAGTTATTCGTGCTATGAGGGATGACGAGCAGTAGGAGAAGGAGGAGAATAGGAGAACCGCCCGGCGAGGGGGTGAAGCTGGAGGTTCTGGGAATATGGAGCAACCCGATGCGGATATGGTTGTCTCTGATGATGATGAGGAGGCAGTGCCGGGAATTGCGAGGGGATGCAGTTATGGGGCATTCCAAAGATGCAGGCCCCCGACGTTTGATGGAAACAGAAGTGCTGCGGCTGCTCAGCATTGGGTGAGAGAAATGGAGGCAGTGCTTGACATCAGCGAGTGCCGTGAGGATCAAAAGGTGAAGTTTGCTACCCACTCTTTGTGGATTCAGCCTTATGCTGGTGGGACAATATTGTCCAGGCTGAGGGTACTAGGGCAGTTAGAGGATGGGTGGAAGGAACTAAAGAGGTTGGTGATTGAGGAGTTTTGTCCTCATAGGGAGCTGGACAAGGTCGAGAGGGAGTTCCTGAAGCTGGAAGCGGGAACGATGGCTCACCAACAGTACACCACGAAGTTCAACGAGATGGCAAGGCTGGTGCCAGATCAGGTGACGCCTGTGTCACGAAAGATCAAAAGGTATATTCAAGGTCTGCCAACAGATATCTGCAGACATCTGATCGCTGCCCGACCAGGTACGTTTAGGTCAGTGGTTGATCTGGAGGGGAGGTTGTACGACGAGCGAGAGGCGATGGCAATAATGGACGAAGAGGAGGAGCGGGGCTATGTTAGGAGTGGGAACGAAAGGCGGGATAATGATGATGGTGGATTTGAGGCTAGTGGTAAGAAGGTAAGGATGGATGACCCAAGGATGTTAACAAGGGAAGCGAGGGCATGCAAGAAATGTAGGAAGGAGCATGTAGGAGAATGCAAGCTGGGATCGAATCTCTATTTTCAATGCAGGAAGGAGGGCCACCTGGAGAGAGATTGTCGCGCGATGAGATGTTACAGGTGTGGTGAGAGTGGGCACAGGAGTAGAGACTGTATGAAGTCAAGGGCTGAGAGCTCGAGACAATGCAAGGAGTTCACAATGAGGAGAACAGAGGACGAGGGTTAGAGCATTTGCCCTTACCGGGAGGAGGCTAGAGCGGACTCCTACGCGACGTCAGGTATGTTTCTGGTAATTTAAAGCTATGCATCTATGCTTTGATTGTGGTGCTAGTTGTAGTTTCATTCCTACTGCCTTGTGTTAAGTTACACGTTAGGAGTAGGAATGTTGAAGAGCCATCGATGTAGAGATTGCTATGGGTGAGTCCACTAGGTTACCTATGCCCTAGAGAATTGCGCGATAGAATCGCGAGTGCGCTTGTTCCTGCTAGACTGTTCAGGATAGACTTGGGTGGATAAACCTATCCCTTCGGATGAACTGGATAGAGTTTGTGAGACAAACACCAAGTGTTGCGAAAAGATGGATTGATCAATAGTTCCCGACAAGAGTTCGGTGCTGACTTTCGACGATAGAGTAATGATAAGGACCTCGCCTTGGAAAGGGATCATTCGAATCAGAAAGCAAGGAAAGTGGATACCGAGGCGTATAGGGTCATTCTACATTGTTGTCCAGGAAGGAGAAGTGGCATACCAACTGGAGCTACCCGACGTGTTAAGTGGGATTCATCTGACATTCCATGTATCTCGTCTAAGAAAGAGCTCAATCGATGGGGATGCGATCGTGCCACTAGAGAATACTGAGATGGATGAAAGATTTAACTACGTGGAGCAACTCGAAGTCAATTATGTTAGAAGGAAAAGAAAGGCTAAGGAGAATGGTGGTTTCACTTATGCAAGTATAGTGGAGCCTAGAAGGGGACTAAGCCTACATGTAAGATCAAGGAAGAGGTGAGACAGCGTTACCCGTGACTGTTCGAGAAGCGCAGGTTTCGGGGACGAAACCTATATAAAGGGGGTGGACTTGTAACACCCCGAATTTTTATTTAAAAGACAAGAAAACAAAAGTGTCTAGAAAGAAAAGTAAATGGGCACAAGTTGAAGGGGATAAAGTGCAAAAGGTGCACGAACTCATTATTTTAATATAAATGAGGGTTTGGCCGCCCATAAAGCAGCAGATCTGCTATTGGCCTCGGCTGAAGAAGAAAAAGAGCAAGAAATCGGGTTTTTGGAGAAGAAGAAGGAAGAAGAAGCTGCAAAAGGTTAGTTTCTTGGGTTTATGTTCGGTTTTAGCTTAGCTTGTAGCTTGTAACTGAAGTTCTCGGTGTTTTAGAAGGTTGTTCTCGGGATTTCGAGGCTGAAATCGCAAGTGGAGGTGTTTGCTTTGAAGAGCTGCTTCAAGGTGAGTTTCTAGATCCCATTTTTACTGGTTTTCTAAGTGTTTGGGGCTGTTATGCATACCGGGCAGAAGGTTTCTAAACCAAACCATGAGTTTCAGCATGATGTTCGATTGTGTTCTTTGATGTATGTTTTTAGATGTTTTCCTAAGATGTGTATGATGTTTAGGTTGTTATAAGTATGTAGTATGATAGATCTATGCCAAGGGTGTGTTAGGATGATGATTGGGAGCTGGAAATAGCATCAGTTACGTTGCAGGTTAATCTGTTCATTAGCATTTGCTGAACATTCAGCAGCTAAGTCTTTTGTTCATCCGCATTCGCTGTGTCATCCGCATTTGCTACAGTTCCCTACGCATTTGCTTCAGTCATCCGCATTTGGTTCATGCGCATTTCTTTGGGACACTTGGAATATTTTCTGAAGTGTTCATCCGCATTTGTTGTATGTTCATCCGCATTTGGTTACTTATGTGCATTTGTCTGTTCATCCGCATTGTTCTTGCTCATCCGCATTTCTTTGGGGACTTGGGCTCTTTTCTGAAATCTTGAGAAGTAGAACTTAGTGCTAAGAAATGGTGTCTCGAGGCTGTTATGCTTGTTTATGATGTGAATGTTGTGGTTGTATGTATGTGTTATCTTTCTTCGTTAAACGGTTTTCAAAACGTATGTATTATGTTATAATACCTGTTGTATATTATGTTGTGACTTTACGTGGTATGATGTATGAATGAACGTAAAGTATTATGTAACGAAGTGAAAGATAACGTTAATGAAAAGTGAAAAGTAAATGAATAAATGAAAGGCTTGCAAGCAGATGAAGAGGTGCACAACGTTAGGTTGATAGCTCAACTGTGTGCGGTTTAGCTAACCCGAAGGATGCACACAGGGAGTCTATCCTTGAGATAGGCTCGAAGGGAGTCTTTATGGCTCGAAGGGAGTCTTTATGGCTCGAAAGGAGTCTTTGTGACTCAAAAGGAGTCTTTATGACTTGAAGGGAGCCTTATGGCTTGAAGGGAGTTCAATCCTTAAAATTGACTCGAAGGGGATCCTTGTCGCGTACCCTGGTCTGTCTTCGGTAGGAGACGGGGGTATTGCATATGACGGGATCCATATGAAGGTATATGATAATAATGAATGAAAGAAGGAATAAATGAACGTGGATGAAGATAATAATTATTATCTATTTGTACGTATGATGTATGATCGCTTACGAAAGTAAAGCACGGTTTTGAATGAAAGAAAAGTATTTTACTTATAAAACTAGAACTCACTCAGCGTCGCTGACTTTTTGTATGCATGATAGTTGGCAGGTATATTGTTGATGCTGAGGAGTTGCAGGCATGGATGCATACGCTACTAGGAGTGTTTTGAAGGCTGGCATCCATGTTTTGACATGTTAATGAAATATAAATAAGCATTGTAATGTAATGATTTAACATGTTTTTGTTATTAATGAAAGTTTTCACGCTGCCAAAGTAACATGTTCTTTGAATGTTTTATGTGATGACGGTCCAGTTGGTAAGTGTTCCGGAAACGGATCCCACATCGGTTGGGAAGGTGAACGAAGGTTTCCTTATAAGGGGCTTGATACCTTCCCCATTGTGACGCGTTTTGAGAAAACCGTGTGGCGACGGTGGTACGTTCCGGCCAAAGCGGACAATATCACAATGCGGTTACGCTGGGCTGTTACAGATGGTATCAGAGCCAGGGCCGGGTCGGTGTGCCAGCAAGGACGCTGGGCTCCCTGAGGGGGGTGGAGTCGATGGATATATCCCACATCGGTTGGGAAGGTGAACGAAGGCTTCCTTATAAAGGGCTTGATACCTTCCCCATTGTGACGCGTTTTGAGAAAACCGTGCGGCGACGGTGGTACGTCTCGGCCAAAGCGGACAATATCACGATGTGGTTACGCTGGGCTGTTACAAGAAAGATAATATCTTATCAACCTAAAATTTGAATAATTTGCATGCTTTGAAATGAATCATTTTCATATGACATGAGATCATACTAGTCTTAAATCCTTAATGAGTTGATTTGATGATTTTGATAATAGACATAGATTAATACAATGTTGATTGTAGATATTATGATCCACCTAAACTCATGCATAGTATTAATGATTGATTGATAAACTGAGTGATTATCATATTTTGGGTGTATTAACATGATTTGTATGTACCCCACACCTGATTGTATGTTAAGATCAACCCTCCTAAAGATATGCCAGAAAGCACTTTCAATACTTATAACTTAGCTACTTAGGAGTATAAATGCTCAATTTGATCCTTATTATTTGATCCTCATTGGGATTCTTTTGCACTTCACTTTAGAAGGTGATCCTCTTTGGGATTCTTCTAATTCATTCACAAGGAATGTTGTCTATAAGCCTTTATTTTTGATTCATCCAAAATGGATGTGTTCCTCATTGCAAGTGTCTCCTTTGTTATGATTATTTAGGATTCTTCTGATTTATTCACAAGTAATATAGTCTATAAGACTTTATTTATGATTCATCCAAGATGGATGTGTTTCTTATTGGGAATCTTTTAGGATCATAAGTTAGGTCATTCAAGTCAGTGTTTGCATAACAAAGAATGCCTTAGTGTACTCCAGGTCTATGATAATTATAACAAAGGAGACACTTGCATGATTGAGTAGTTTATAAACAGTTTCACTTGATCTATATAAGTTACTTTACAAGCAATCAATATTGGATAGACCAAACCAAGATGGATATTGATTACCACATAATCATGAGAATTTAGTTCTTCACTGTTGTATATGATGTTAGGTGTCCCATGCTAAGCCTATAGGTGTCCCATGCTAAGCCTATCCACACATCAAATAAAGTAATGTCAGTCTTTATTAGTAGAAAATGACTCAAGTGAAGAAGTAATCTAGTGTACTATCATTTCTCATGAGTGGCCATGTGTGATTCAAAATTGTTTGTTATTCGGAAAACAGAATGTTTTTATGATGTCTTAATTTTGAAAAGATGAATATGTAAGGCCCCAATCCGGAAAACCCCACAGTTGGTCATTCATAACACCATCCATATTAAGACACTTTAAAATATATTAAAATAGGAAAAAAGCATCACAGCGGAATAATTTAACAAAAACCATTTCATGCATTTATAATAATTTTGCCAAGAAATACATCATTGTTACTGGGTTCAAAATTTAACATTTTGTTGTATTACAAGACAAAAACATTGTTGCATAAATATGGGTGCCAGTCTTTATTAGCCAAGTAGCTCCAGTCTTGTGCATCCCCATAAACTTCATTACCTACCAACTGATATGCATACAAAGTCAGCGTTGCTGAGTGAGTTCTAGTTTTGTTAATATATAAAAATATACATTTTGTAAGCTTCCTTTGGTGATCATCCATCATTTTACATCATCATTCATTAAGGCATTCATTATCTTTCTTTTTCATTATCTTTCTCTTTCATTAACTAGAATTGTATAAAGCAAGAGCCTACATTGTTGGTTGGCAACAAATATCGAACCCCTACCAGTACATGTTATCATGGTAGCTTACCCTGACAGTTGACCCACACTGCTAGGCACGAAGCCGGCTTATGAATACAGGTCCCATTCATTCTTCCATTGGTCCATCACAAGGATTACACCCCAGATGTGCATCCTCATGGGCTGAAACAGCCGCACATCAGTTGAACTAATGACAACAAGGTCGTGCACCTCCATTCATTTTGCTTGCAAGGCTTTCATTCATCATAAGGGCCCGGGGATAACATTCATTAAGTTCCATTGTCTTTCTTTTATTCCTTTCTGTTCACTTAATTATGAATAATACTTTTAAAGTATCCATTGTCTTAATAATCACATAACATAAAATATACATAATATTATTCATAACAGCAGCCCTATAACACCCGAAAATTTCAGAAAAAGAAAAGAAAAGAAAAGTAAGGGGGAAAGGGATTTTATTTCAAAAAGAAAGGGTTAAAAGTGTGCAAGGGCCAAACCAACCCATAATCGGTTCAAAAGGAAGAAATGGCCGCCCATACCCTCTTTCCCATGCACTCAACCTTTAGCTA
Source organism: Flaveria sonorensis (assembly GCA_025506505.1). Classification (NCBI taxonomy): domain Eukaryota; kingdom Viridiplantae; phylum Streptophyta; class Magnoliopsida; order Asterales; family Asteraceae; genus Flaveria; species Flaveria sonorensis. The sequence goes on from CM046438.1 coordinate 43,766,424, forward strand.
GAGAGAGAGAGAAAAAAACTTCCCCCAGTTTTAGAGTGAGAAAGTAGAAGAAATCTTTAAAAAGGTAAGATTTTATGGTGTTCTTCTCGATTTCAGTTGGGTTCAAGCTTCTTGACCGATTTCTATGTGTTTCTATGTGTTTAGTTGCTTCTTTACGTGTGTTTAGGTGTTAGAACTCCAGGTTTGCTCTCGGGTTTGTTGTGTTTGGCTCGAAGGCTATTTAAGGTGAGTTCTAGATCCCCTTTTTTGATTGTTTTCTACTTGTTTGGGGCTGATATGCGTACTGCAGAGAATGTTTCTTTAATAAACTATGTTTTTCCATGAAAGATATGACTTTGTATGAAAAATTTATGTTTTTTAAAAGATTCTATGATATTAAATGGTTGTTTGTTATGTTCTAGTGTATGAACTTGATAGATCTATGCTAAGAATACGCTTAAGATGATGTATGGGCTAGAAACTACACAATTGATTATAGGTGCTGAATTTGTTGTCCGCCGTGGACTATGGTTGTCCGCTGTGGACACTTAACATTTAAGTCATCCGCTGTGGACATACATAGTGTTTTATTCATGCGTTGTGGACCATTAGGCATCCGCTGCGGACTTTGGCTGTCCGCTGTGGACACTTAACATTTAAGTCATTCGCTGTATACCTGTTTCATGCGCTGTGAACACTTAGTTATTTTGAAATTTGGGTATGTAAATTTAGTGATTTGTACTTATGTTTTAATGGGAGATTATGTTTGTTTGATGTTTCTAATGCTTTATTTGCTTATGGGATGCTGTTATTGTTGGATCATATGAGGCTGGTGCAATCAAAAAAACACTTGGAATATTTTGAAGTACAATTAAAGAAGTCTTCCAAATCTAAATCTGCTCTTCCGAAGACAAGTTGAAGATCTTCCGAAGCTTAAGTATGAAGAACTTCCAAAGGAAAACTAAGTCTTCCGACACTAAGTAGTTTTCCTTCCAAAGTATATGAAGAACTTCCGAAGGTAGAACCAAGTCTTCCGAAGTATATGAAGAACTTCTAAATTTAGAACCAAGTCTTCAAAAGTATATGAAGATCAAGTAGTTCTCCTTCCGAAGCATTTACGCTTTGAAGATCCAAGACAAAGTCTTCCAAAGAATGAAGTCATGAAGACTTGTAGAAGACTAGAAAGAAGTTGATTCTTCCGAAGTATAAATGGCCTCGGAAGAACTTATTCTTCCGAAGCCATTTTGCCTTCGGAAGAATCAACTATGAACTAGTGGACATAAGTATGGGCTATCTGACATCCGCTAACAACTCTGATACACTGCATGGCGCTTTCCTACTCCCATACAATTGACCAAACTTTAATCCATTGTTCACCTTTATTAGTTAGTACAGTTACCATACTTAGTTAGTGACAAAAGGTAAGTCATGGACCTGTCATGACTACCTAATCTAGGATATTATCTTATCTTAGATACTTTACTTCTAGCAATGTAGTATTTGCTTGGCGGTAAATTTCAGATGGTTTCCAAGTATAACCGGCTGTAGATAGTAGTATATATAGTTTCTCATTGTAACTTAAGTAACCATGCTTGTAAGAGTCTTGTAATACTAAGTTGAGAAGTAATATATACAAGTATCTTGAAAACCATTCTTGTGTTCATTAACTTATTATATTATTGTCAACTTAGTTAGAGATTCCGCCTCATCAACCGAGTTAGACTTAGTGAGTTTGTGAGATACAAAACTTGTGTTAAGAGACCAACACCGATCCTACAATTGGTATCAGAGCTTTTTAGCTCTTGATTGTGAGATCTAACCATCCTAAATCACCCTCGTTTCTTCACACTTAGTCACTTCACTCAAATGGCTCTTAACCAAAAGTTTTTTGAGTCCAAGATGGGAACCATGACCAAGGCTCCTATCATCACCCCTGATGATTTTGGAACCTGGTGCAAACATATTGAAGGTTTTATCAAGTATCAAGACAGCCGTATGTGGAGATCTGTCACTCATGGTCCTTACAAGCCAAAGGTGGCGGACCCAGCTGGTAATGGCGCCATGATTGAGAAAGCTATTGAAGACTACTCTGATGAAGACTTCAAGAAGATGGGCATCAACTACAAAGAGATGACCGTGTTGCTTACTGCTATAGCAAACTCCATAATGGCAGGCTTGAAGCAATGCAAGACCGCCAAAGAACTCTTTAATGCTTTGAAGCAGATGTACTCTAGTTCTACTGAATCAAAGGAAAACAAGAAAGGCTGAAGCAGAAGTTTGAGAACTTCATTTATGTTGTTGGTGAGACCTTGAGCCAACATTACTTTAGGTATATGGACTTGATAACCTCTCTTCCAACTATGGGAGTTGTTCTTGAGAAAAGAGACATAGTCAGAAAATTCATGAGTGCACTTCCTCATGAGTGGACTTTTTACTGTGTCTCAATCAACAGAACTGAAAATCTCAACACTCTCAGTATGACTGAAGTGTATGGAATCCTTGATGGATACTGTATGGAGATGGAAACTCAGAAAAGCCACCAGATGAACAGACCCTCAAATCCCGCAGTCAATAATGCTCTACATGTTGTTAAAGGATCAAGAACTCTCCAGCCTTAGTTGTACCTGAACTACCCCCAACAACCATCATCCTCTTCTGGGCCATACATCACTTTCCCTGAGACACCCAGGTCTCAACAGGCTCAACACACTCCCTTACAGGATAGTTATGCTTTTGTTTTAGGTAGTGAGCACTCTGGAGATTTTCAATACTATTTTGATGATCTAGAGTGTTTCAGCCCAGATGATGTTGAATATATGGACATTGTCCAGCAAATGGCTCTTTTAACCTACAGAGCAGAGAAATTCTTTAAAAGAACCGAAAGGTAGTTTCCTTAGAACCCAACTAATAACAAAATTTGGGTTTGATAAGAGCAAGGCCAAATGCTACAACTGTAACCGGCTTGATCACTTTGCTAGGGAATGTAAAGCTCCAAGATCTAATCCTGGAGCACCTCAAGCTTCCTAACATTCTGCTACCTCAAAGGCTGCAACCAAACCCATTGAGCCACAAACTGCTGCTGTTGCTCAAGAGGTTGACTGGAGCTTTATGGTGCAAGATGTCACTCCTGCTCAAGCTCTCATGGCTGGAACTAAAGACAACAAGGTATATGAACATCTCTGTACTCCAGCCTGTATTACTAAGGTTAAATTGTTTCAGGACTACAACATGGAAATTAGATCTAATATTGAGTCCTTAAATATCCTAAAATTTGATTTTAAGAGAGCAGAATCTGACTATAAGCTCAAAATAGAGGAGTTAGAGAAAACTGTGTCCTCTTTAAAACATGAACATACCAACTATAGGACTCAAATAAAAGATCTAATATCCAAGTTGACTGAAGCTCAAGCTCAGCTAGTCATAGCTGAGGCTAAAGCAGAGAAGTATACTATTCAAGAGCACAACTTCAACACCATTATAACATCATCCTCCCACTCCAAGGTATGCTATCAAAACAAAGTAGGTTGGGATCCAATGAAATTGCTCCACCATACTGTCTTGTATCTATTAGATAGCCAAGATGTGGTACTGATGAGCAAGATGTTCCAACTGCTGACCCACTACCTAGTGAGCAGAAGAATGATGCAATAATGGAAACCACGACAGGGAAGGATAAGGTAGAAAACCTCATCCCCATAGTTGACAAAACCTTGACCACCAACGCCAGAAAGAACCAGATCAGGGAAGCAAGAAAAATTACCAAAAGGTGGCTGAGACTAAGATGAAGACAGAACCAAGGCAAAAGGGTGTATTCATCTTAGCTAGATTCCAATGGTTGGAAGTTCTGATTTAGGAAAGGAGAGTAGTACCACACTCCTATCCGGCTGAAGGATAAAACTAAAGGGAAAGGCTATTGAAGAAGAAAAGAAGTGAAAGAAACAAAACCCACATGTCCCACCAAGAATAACATTGAGTGCATAATCTATGGCCTGCATAACCACATGGCTAAAGATTGTTACTATAATCTAGCAAGCACACATTATGTAACCAATGTTAAGAAAGGAGTCAAGGATGGTTTCACATTTGGACCTTACCATATGGTCCAAGTGTTAAGGAAAGGAAAGCTTGTTTCCGAAGCCAAGTTGCTTTCAGAAGAAACTCATTCTTCCGAGAGGAAAATAGCTTCGGAAGACAAGCCAAAGAACAAACAAAGAAACAAAAATATTTCCTTAAAACCTTCCTAGAAGAAGACTGCTTCGGAAGAAAAGGTGGTGAAAACTTCTTCCGAAAAGAAAGAAGCCTCGGAAGCAAGTCATGCTGCACAAGCCTCCTCAAGCATATCAACACAAGTCAACCATAGGATAGAATGGAAGACCAAAAAAGATGTTGCAGCCCAAACCTCTTCTTCACAAACTATAATTGAGCCCCTATGCATACAATTTGGTTTAGTTATATTATCTGCATTGGAAGAACCCAATACTAACAAGGCTTGGGTTTCCAACAATAATTAATCATTTAACCTTATGTGCAAGGACATCCATATGACAAGAATGGAAATGTCTGGATTATGGATAGTCGATTCTCCAGGCACATGACAGGGAACAGATCTCTCATACAACAATTTGAACATTTTGATGGAGGTCCTGTTCAGTTTGGAGGTGAAGCCGAATGATACATTTCTGGTAGAGGTAGTGTATTCAATGGTAAGTTAAACATTAACAAAGTAAACTTTGTCAAATAGCTTGAACACAATCTCTTGAGTGTTTCTCAATTCTGTGATCAAAAGCACAAATCTTTTCACAGAACATGAGTGCGTTATCCTCAAACCTAGGATGACAATTCCTCAGGAATTGGTGCTTCTTAGATCTCCCAGGAGAGGGTATATGTACAAGCTTGATATGAACAATGCTTCTCCACTAGGTGAAGTATCATGCTTTCTTTCCAAAGCTAATGGTGATGAGTCAACTCTTTGCATAAAAGAACGTGCCATGTTAATTTTATAAAATAATAAGCTGGTTAAAAATAATTTGGTACATGGTGTGCCTAAAAAGGAATTTTTCTATAAAGACAACTGTGTTGCTTGCCTGAAAGGAAAACAACACAAGGTTTCTCACAAATCCAAAGAAGTTAACTCCATCACCACTCTATTACACTTATTGCACATGGATCTTTTTGGTCCCACAAGTATAATGAGCATTGGAAGGAAATCATATTGTCTTGTTATTGTTGATGATTTTACAAGATTTGCATGGGTATTCTTTTTAATAACTAAAGATGAAATGGCTGAAACTTTAAAATATTTTATTCTTAAAATTGAAAATCAAAAGGATCACAAGGTAAAAATCATTAGAAGTGATCAAGGGACTGAGTTTAGAATCAAGTTCTTGACTCATTCTACAACTCAAAGGGATCGCAAACAATACAGTGCTCCTACAACTCCTCAACAAAATGGTGTTGCAGAGAGAAGGAACAAGACACTTATTGAGGCTGCAAGAACTATGTTAGCTGATTCAAAGCTGCCTCTAACTTTTTGGGCAGAGGTAATTAGCACTGCATGCTATGTGCAGAACATGGTTCTCATTGTTAAGCCCCATGGAAAGACCCCTTATGAGTTATGGAACAAGAGGCCACCATTCATTCGCTTTCTTAGGTCCTTTGGCAGCAAGTGTACCATACTCAACACAAAAGACAACTTAGCAAAATTTGCTAAAAGTTGGATAATGCTATCTTTGTTGGATATTCCTCAACCTCTATTGCTTATAGAGTGTATAATATTAAAAATCAACAATTTAGGAATCATCCAACATTATTGTTAATGAGCACACTCCTTGTGTTAGAGGGAATGGCCCTGATCATATCTTCAATCAAGAATTGTTTCCAAACTATTCTAAACCATCTTATGAGAACGTTTCAACTGGAATAGAAACTCAAATGACATCTATGAAGATCAAATGTTGAGTTACCCAGACCTATTCCCAGTTCTCCAAGATTGGAATTGAAGAACAACCTCCCACTACTGGAAGTCCTGAAAGCTTGAACATCTCAGGAAATCATGGAGCTTCAACAAGTTGTCAGCCAACTGAGTCTCAAAACTCATCAACTGAGAACTCCAGCTTTCAACACCAAGCTGATGAAGATAGTAATCTGGAGGAACAGGCAACTGTTGATACTACTTCTCAGCAGAATGTTATTGATGCTATCACATATTATTCAATCAGTCCTCATTGAAGAGTGTGAGACATCAGCTGGTCATGTGTTCAAACCCTAAGCAAAACTTCTCAAACCTGGATCTATCTATGCAAGTTGATGTGTTTTCTAGGCTCAGGATACATAACACTCACCCCCTAAGAACATCATGGGGATGTCTCAGAAGGTGTGAGAACAAGAAAATCAGACCCACATGGGAATGTCTACTTGTACTCATGCTTTCTTTCTCAAATAGAACCAAAGAGGTGGAAGAAGCCCTCAAGGAAAACAATTGGATTAAATATATCAAGAGGAGTTGCTTTAGTTCAAGAGGCAAAAGGTATGGAACTTGTGTCCATTACACCTGGCAAAGTCCTATTGGCACCAAGTGGGTGTTCAGAAATAAGGAGATGATAGAGGTTGATTATCAAGAACAAGGCAAGACTTGTTGTTCAAGGATACACACAGGAGGAAGGAATAGATTACAGTGATGTCTTTGCACCTGTTGCAAGACTTGATGCTGTGAGAATCTTCCTTGCTTTTACAGTATCATGAACTTCACTGTCTATCAACTTGATGTCAAATGTGATATTTTTATATGGGGATATCGATAGAGAAGTTTATGTGTGTCAGCCACCTGGATTTGAAGACCCATAGCACCCCAACTATGTGTGCAAATTGGATAAAGCTCTCTATGGGTTACATCAAGCACCTAGGCTGTGGTATGAGACTCTGTCTTGGTTTCTTCTTATGAATGGCTACACCAGAGGCACCATAGACAAGACATTGTTCATAAAGAAGTTCGGAAAGGACATGCTGCTTGTTCAAGTCTATGTTGATGACATCATATTTGGTTCCTCAAATGATCAAATGTGCAAGACTTTGAAAGCATCATTAGGAAGAAGTTTGAGATGAGTTTAATGGGAAAGATGGATTTCTTCCTTGGAATTCAAGTGAAGCAGATGGAAGAAGGGTTCTTCATCAATCAATCTAAGTATGTCAAGGACATCTTAGAGAGATTTGAGATGAAAGATTATAAGCTAGCCAAGACACCTATACCCAGAAACACAATCTTTGTGTGATGGTGAGGGGGAGGATACTGGTCAGCATTAGTACAGGGCGATTATTGGATCTCTGTTGTATCTCACTGCAAGTATGTGACATCCGGTAATTTTCCATACCAAACTCCGTGTAGTTCGTTAGGTCTTGCATACACGTGTCGTGAGCACACACTAGTTGTCGTTAAACGTTGGTGAATAATAATAATTAACAATGATAAACAGATAATAATTTAACTAATAATGTTGGTTATTAGTTGTGGTTACGCGATTTTTGAATTTTAAATATTTTCTGTGAATTTCACCTTGTTACGGCCAACGGTTATATTTTATTTCGTGTATTTGTGGCTAGTGAAAATTATGCATGATTATTATGTTATTTTGTATGTTAGTATTTTGTAGTTAAAACCTTTTAAAAGTGTTTAAAAAGATTAGTTTTTCACAAAAGGTAATTAAACGGGTTTAAAAGGTAAATTCTAATTAATTAAGATTAAACAAAACCCAACCATAGCCCCCACAACCCACTTAGGCGCGACCTCACCATTCCACAACACAACTTGCGATTTTGATCAAGAACAAGCAATTGGGCATCAATTTGATTGGTTCCAAGGATTACAACACATTAACAACTTCATTCTTGACTATCACGATCAAAGGTTAGATTTTATTATTTCATGGTTTTTGGTGTTGGCCAAAACCCTAGTTCGAATGGGTGCTAGATGTCGAATTTGTGATGTTGATGATGTATGATGTTAGTTAGGTTGTATTGATGTAGTCTACGTGGGTTTACGAGAGATTCGTGGTTTTGATGCGTAGTTCATACCTTACTAATAATAGAACTTTTGTGCATGAACCTTGATGATTTGATGATGAATTGATCATGTTATATTGTAATAATGCGTATGAATGTTGTAATTATGATAATATGTTAGAAATCCAAGAATTAATCATGTAGTTCATACCTTGCTAAAAGTAGAAACTTTTGGATAGGAGATTGATGAATTATGATGATTTGATGATTGAACATGTTTAAATGATAGTTGTGAGCTGAATAGGTATTGTGTTGATGAATTCATGATTGAATTGAGTGTTAGGTCGATTTTGGGATGTTACTTTCCTAAAAGGGAAACTTATTTGTGTGGAACTTTGGATATGGTGAATTGAGTATAATCATGATGTTAGGGTCATGTTAGAATGTTTATTGATGGTGTCTACTATGGTGGAATGTGTTAATGGGTTGTATGGATATTTGATTGATCATTTAGGAAATTAAGACTTTTATGGTTTATACATGATGATGGCTTATGATAGGAGCTATAGAATCATGTTTTGGAAATGTAATAGGTCATTGTTGGGTATGTGGGTGGCATCAATCTTGTTGAATAATGTGATGATGATCGTCATATACACGTGCGAATCTGAGCCCCTATTGGTATGATTGGCAGGGTTTTAGGGGTGTGAAGTCGTGAGTGGGCTTCACATGGCATGTTGTGCATGATTAGACTTTATGTATGGTGTACTAGTTGTGATGCAATTATATTGTGTTGAGCATGTTGACTACTTGAGATTTGCATGAGTGTATGATATCAAGTTGTATGCGGATCTTGTTAGAAACAAGTAGTTGATGAAGTGATTATGTGAAAACTTGTATGATACCGTGTATGATGAGTTGCTATGCTTGATTAAAGAATTTCAACATAATGTATCACGGGTCAAACGGGGTCAACTAGGTCAAATGAGTATTGTTTTTCTAAAACCTTTGGTCAATATGTTTATTGAGCCTTAGGGTTGTTAATGATTCTGTGTACACATACTCATGTAATGAGTGTTATAGGTAACCTCTGAAGGTTGTCTTCCGTTCTCTCTCTCTCAAGTTAGCCTTAATATCATCCTGTGCACACCAGGTGAGTTCATGCCCCACTTTATTTTACACTCTCTTTTGGGGGAGATACCATACTCGTTCTGAAATGCTTTATTGATTATAAGTTGTGTATAGTTTAATGTAGTGCGATATACTATGAAAGTCCTCACACTTTCAGATCATTAATATTGGAACTAGCTGGAAATATTGGGTAGTACTACTGGGTTGACAAGCCCCACTGTGCGACTCGAGGTCAAACGGGTGCAATATCGTCCTAACACATGGTGTCACGACCTGATAAGTCGTGAAGGGAGGCAATCAAACAAAACGTTGTCAGCTTCGATCTCAAAATCACTACGATTATTACTTGAGAATTAGACTAGCTATCTAATTCAATGCACTCTATGTTTTATAACTGTTACTATTATGTTTTACGCAAACTCTTGAACTCACCAACCTTTGTGTTGACTTTTTAGTATGTTATTCTCAGGTCGTGGTTAATGAAAAGCCTAGGAGCACTCACGGGTCAGCATTTGTGGGTCAGCATTGTTGGAAACATTTTATTTTGGCAATTGAAACAAGCTTCTGTACTTGGTTTTGAATAACGGTTGGGCGCTTGTTTTGCGCACTTTACATTTTGTACCCTTGTGTCTGCTTTACTTACAAAAACGCTTCCGCAAATATTTGATGTTTTAAACTTTGGTTTGGTTTGAATGGTTCATATAGAGTCATTCTGAGTAACTAATGACTGAGATCCTGGTTTGTTCACACACCTCGCGGTTAAAACCCACACTGGATTTTGAGGGTGTGACAGATTGGTATCAGAGCCATTGGTTATAGGGAACTAGATTGCATACACACTATACTATAACCGCACAGTTTGCTAGTTACTCGTCACTTATTTCCTTACTGTATACTTATTGACATACGCATCACGTACTTCGCAGCATGGCATCATCGTCCAGAGATTTAGGCAGAGACCTGCATGGTCTGAGTCACCTCCTCCTTCTCCTGTACCTGATAGGGGATCAGATGGCCTCGACTTCCTTACCCCTCTGAAGAGATGGATTGGGATCAGCCATTCGCATTACCCGAGCGCGATCCTCCGTGGAACTGGAACTTCTATCCTACCTATATACACCACATGGTTTAAAGGGAGCGAGTACAACCTGTAGCTCCTACTCGACCCAGGACTAGATCATCGACAGCTTCTCCAGCACACACACTTCCTACCTGGTCATCCCACACGAGCAAGCGTTTGCAGCATTAGCGGCAGCGTATTAGAGGACTCACTAATGAGAACTCTGCTCTACGATACGAGATGCGACAGTTACGGTTACAAGTAGAGACACTTCAGGAGCGAATATCGATGGCCATTAGTGGGCATCATACTCTAGAAGGCAATGTGCTAATGCTTACCGAGCGCATGAAACACGCAAGATCATCAGAACATAGTGGGTCGATGATAGATTTGCTGACCTAGAGGCACAACTAGAAGCACTTCAGAGTGCTGAAGCCCCTGCACGTGTCGCAGACCTGAGGAAGAAGACCCGGAAGAGGAACCTGAAGAAGTGCTGAGGAAGACTCTGAGGAAGAAGATCCAGAGAAAATGGAAGAGGATAGCGATGGATCGATGTGTTAGATTGATTCCACTTTCTTATGACCTGGACTATGTAGTGTTTCTTTTCCTTTGAAACCTATGTGGGAAGGGTTGTTTCCCACCCAACTGAAAAACTAAAATTTTGACATTGATGGAATATTTTGTGAACCATTTACAAATTATTTATCTTTGGTTATTATTTTTGTTATTAATGTTGTGGTTGTGGCAAATTCAATATTTCTTATTATTTACTGTACTTCAATGGGATTAATGTGTTGGATGTTACTCATTATTGTATTTGTGAATGTAAAGTGAAATATGGACGCAAGAGGTAGAGGACGTGGACGTGGCCGTGGACGTGGTGCCGGTGGTCGTGGTACCAGTGCTATAAACATGACCCCTGCTGAATTAGCTGCCTTGATAAATCAGCATGTGCAAGCAGCGGTTGGTGCACAAGCTGCCTAATTTGGAGGTAAATGTTGACCTTGGTCATCAACTGCATAAATGTTTCTACTAGATGGTTAACCCATTTGATGGATGACATAATCCGAAACGTTGAATATAGGACCGCCAGCGTGCACATAAAGCATTCATGGACTGCAAGCCCCACACGTATAGTGGAGCTGAGGGAGCTGTAGGGCTTGTACGTCGGTTTGAGAAGACCGAGTCAGTCTTCTCCAAATGCAACTGTTCAGTGGTGGATCAAGTAAAGTATACCATGGGGACTCTTGAGGGCGCAGTACTCTCGTGGTGGAATGCCCAAGTACAAATGCTTGGTCAGGCAATCGTCAATGCTTTACAATGGGATGAATTCAACAAAATGATGATGGAGGAATATTGTCATCGTAGCGAAATTCAAAGCTGGAAGCTGATTTCGACAGCTCAAGATGGAAGGATCGGAGATTGAGGCCTACACAACAAGGTCTCACGAGATGGCAACACTTTGCCCAGGCATGATTGACATGCCGGTTAAGCGGATTGAGCTTTATCTATGAGGATTGGTTCTGGAGATACAGAGCATGGTGACTGCTGCAAACCTCCCTACTATTCAACAGGTGATCCGACTAGCCCACAAACTTTCTGATCAAGCGGTAGAGCAAGGCAACTACCCAAGCGGGGCGCTGTGGCAAGCGTGCCGACAATAAACGCAAGTTGGATGGCTCAGGCAATAAGGGATCGTCATCAAACAGTCAACCTCAATAGCAACAGCATCATCAGGAACAGAGGAGGTTCAACAACAACAGAAGCTTCAACCAGATGACTCCTCAAACCAAGGGCCAAGTGGATATGGAGGGAGACACCCAAAGTGCAACTGGTGTAACTATCATCATGTAGGCAGATGTGACAACTTCAAATGCCAGCGCCGTGGAAAGATTGGACATGTAGCAAAAGTCTGCCGTGGCGAGCTGATGAAAAAGCCACAATAATCCCAGGAAACACGCAAAGGCTACTTTGAATGTGGAAAAGAGGGCCATTACAGGAGAAACTGTCCTTAGTTGAGGAAGAACGGGAATGGTGCAAACAACAGTGGGAACAACAACAACAACAACAACAATGGCAATGGCAACAGCAACGGTGGTAATAACGGTGGAACAAAAGGGAGAGCCTTTGTTATCGTTCAGGTGTGGCTCTAAACGACCCTACTACTGTTACTGGTAAATTTTCTATTAACGGTCATTTTGCTACTGTATTGTTTGACACTGGAGCCGATAGAAGTTTTATCTCTACTAAGTCTAGTAGTCTTTTAAGTGATATGCCCTCAGCATTAGAATCTAATTACACCTTAGAGTTAGCTGATGGTAAGCAGATTCAAGTAACGCATATCCTTAGAGATTGCAAACTTGCTGGTCATATCTTTGACATAGATCTCATGCCTGTTATACTAGGGAGTTTTGATGTAGAAGTAGGCATGGATTGGCTTCCCAACAAGCAGGTGGAAGTCATATGTCATGAGAAGATCACACGAATCCCTATTGGTAAAGAAATTCTTATGGTCAGAGGCGATAGAAGTGGTGCAGTGATGGACTCATCTCATTCATGAAAGCATAGAAGTTGTTGCGAAAAGGTCGCCTAGCCATATTAGCCCTCGTTACTGATAAACTACTAGAAGAAAAGAGGATAGAGGATATCCCTGTCGTTTGTGACATTCCTGAGGTGTTTCCAGAGGATCTGCCTGGATTACCACCTTATCGTCAAGTTGAATTCCAGATTGATTTGACTCCAGGAGCCGCTCCGATTGCGAGAGCACCTAACCGGTTAGCTCTGAACGAACTACAAGAATTATCTGCTCAACTGCAAGAGCTGTTGGATAAAGGATTTATTAGACCGAGCTCATTGCCTTAGGGAGAACCAGTTCTGTTTGTCAAGAAGAAGGATGGTACATTTCAAATGTGCACCGACTTTGCCCTTATCATCGAATTTCTATCCCAATTGGCATACTTCACTGCCCTCACCATTAACACCACCATCTACTCTATCCACATGGCTGAATTCAGGCCAATGGTCAAAGATGAAACACTAAATGGTGAAAGGGTCATCAGATCGAGGATCTGCAGATAGGAGATCACCATTGCTGAATCAACCATCAAGGAGCATCTAGAGCTTCAAGATGAGGGCGTCCCTACTGAATTCCCCAAATCTGAGTTGCAAGACACTTACACACAGATGGGATATGGCAGTGATGTGCACAAGTCTACAGTCTACAAGTTTAACTTCTCCTATAATTTGAAGTTCTTGCTGCACATTGTCCTGCACTGCCTATCTAACAAATCCATAACAAATCCGGGGGATGGGATCAAATCCCATATGATTCTTGCTGCCTAGTCCACGGGTTGGTAAAGGGCCTATGATTCAACTACTCAAGATCTGTGTTGAACAACCTAAGAGGCAATCTCACCCGGGATCCATTCTACATGTATCCCCGGTTCATTCAGCACATAATCAACTGTGACCTGGACTAGGACACACTACAATGTGCAGATGTACTACTAGTCCATCACATGTGGCCTGACATCTTTAAAACTTTGAAGAAGGTGTCCACCAACTTCTCTGGAAGATTCACTGATCTTCTTCCAGGTATGCGTGAGCCAACGGCTCCTGGTGACATCCCTGCAAGCCCAGCAGGTGATGAACCCACACCAGACGCTACCACTCAAATGCCAATCACTTCTTCCCACCCAATCAAGATTACATACACTAGACGCCCCAAACAAACCCCTGATCAATCTACTCTGATTGATCAGGTCACCTCTGTTCTAACCAAAAAGGCCGAGTGGAACTCAGGGCTCCCACTCAGCCAGAGGTCCAACCATCCTCGACCATTGACCTCAATGTCAGCATTTAGTCTCCTTAGTCTCAAGCTGACGAGCCCACAACCCAAGCATTTAGCCCTCAGGGTGAGTCTCAACACTCCCCTGAGCAACCAAAAAGGAACACCAACATCATCGGGTTGTATTCTCTCGCAAAAGAACCCGTAGGTGCTGACCAAGGTCCGGGGTCATTAGATTTAACCTCCCTATCCCTCATTGACCTATCAACCATACCTGATGAGGACATTATGTTTCATCCAGGCCATGATGTTGATCTACCATACCACTCTCTAGATCAATTGAGCCCTAGGGAACCTCTAATGTCTAGCCCACATCAGCTATACCTAACTGAGGTGAGTCAAACTGGTGTGGAGGTGACTATAGTAGGCTCAGCTGCTACTACTGAGAGTGTCTCACTAACCTCTTAAGATAGTGGTAACATAAGTGGGACTGAGTCTACGGAAACCTTGCCCCTTGATGACTTTGAAAGAGACATCAGGACGTAAGGGTATCCAGGGCGCCGAGAAACCACTACTGGTGGTGATGATGAACATACCAGGTATGTTATCTCATCTCCTAATGATTCTTCAAAAGAAGATGAGGGTAGCCTAAAAATCATTATTAGAGACCTGATTTCTAAAGTCTCAAACCTTGAATCAAGGTTAAGACTTTAGAGGACAGGTCTGCCACTCAGCAACATGAGATTAAAAATCTCAAGGCTCAACTAGCTGAGACACGGATTGAGAAGTCTGTTAGGCATGTACATACTCAGGTTTCTTTAAGTTCTTCCTCTATCTTATCTACTTCTTAAGATGATACTACCAAAAAGGGGAGAATGTATAGAAACAAAGACATGAGGAACCCTGCCTTGCCATCATAACAACTTACTTTGATGCCATATCTTCTTTGTAACCCACACAGCAACACCTGGCAACCATCCCCTCAACCAGCTCCCATTACTATTCAAGTGGATCCAAAAATGCTTATAGACCTCCATAGGTTTTTAACTACATTTTTGATAAGCTTATCCATTGAGTAACCTTCCCCTGATGTAGCCGTTGCCTACTTTGGATTTAAGGATCTTCAAAGGCTAAGTGCACCACCTACCTCTGAAAAGGAAGTTGGTCAACCTAAGGTCTCTGTTGAACTCGAGATTAACTTCGAAGGGGATATACAAACTCATGGCCCAGCAACCAATTTGGAAGGGACAGGTAGTGCAGTTCCAATTACTTCTAAAGCCATTCCTGACCTAACCTCTGAGGTAAACAGTAAGGACTTCCTTACAACCCATCTCTCCCAAACACCACAAGTCCAACCCCACTCTCCCAACATGAATCTTCTAAACTTGAGTCTCTAAAGGCTGAATCTTCCTCTGATACTAAGGGGAAGAGGAAGCTCACTGCTGAGGAGCTTCTAGAGGAGGAAAGGTTGGAAAAGCTTAAAAAGAAGGGAAGAATTGATACTGGGAAGCTGTAGGCTGCAAGCAGCAAAGCAATAGCAGCCGCTCAAGAAAGTATCAACAACAAGAGGAGAGTGGAAGTTATTGACAGGCTCATCAGCCTGGGAGTAGTCAATGAAGATATCCTTCTACTCCTACTTGATGAGCTTGTGAAGCTGGAGAAGGCAACCTTGTTACAAAAAGAAAAGTAGAAAGTAGCAAGGTTGGCCTAAGAGGAGGAGAAGAGAAAGAGGAAGGAGGAGGCTACAAAAGGGGAAAGGAAGGAGAATAGCCTTTCTCTGCTCTAGAGGCTATTCTCAAGAGGAGTTG
The DNA here is from genome assembly GCA_025506505.1 of Flaveria sonorensis. Taxonomy (NCBI): domain Eukaryota; kingdom Viridiplantae; phylum Streptophyta; class Magnoliopsida; order Asterales; family Asteraceae; genus Flaveria; species Flaveria sonorensis. The sequence continues at coordinate 43,782,184 of CM046438.1, forward strand.
GCACCTCATGATTATGATACGATCTTGTTTCTTTTTCACAAAGAGCAAGATCAAATCAATAAAGAGAGGAAGAGGACTGCCAGGGAAAAGCTGAAGGAGAACAAGAAGAAGGAGGAAGAGGCACAACTTGTTGCTGCCAAGAAGGTGGGAGTTAAAGAATGGATGAAAGCCTATCTCAAAGCCCATGGCTTCACTAGCAGGCAAGTGGGTCCTATGTCTAAGAAGACCCTACAGTAACATGTTAGTGACATCAAGGCTAACATTTGCTTAGGAAGAAGACTGGAGGTAAGTCAAATATCAAGTGTTCAGAAGAAGGCACCCAAACCAAACACCAACACCCAAACCAGCACAACCTACACCCGCACCTCTTCCATTCCCCATCAAAACTAAACCAACCACTGAGCCTTACACCCCTAAACCCACACCATCAGCCTTACCTACACCCTCACCCACTACTTCCCAACAACCACCACCACCACCTATCCTTAAACCCAAAACACAACCCAGATTCCAATCTATACCCAAACCATCTTCTAAACCTTCTAAGCCCCTGACCTTAGAAGAATTCAAGGAGATCAAGAGGAAGCTCATCAACTGCACAACACTGAGCGGCATCACTTGTGAGGAAGAGTCAATTAAGCTATTCCAGTTCCCTCATAAGAGATGTATTCCTTGATCTACCTAGGGGAGCACTAGACCAGGCTTTCCAACTTCTTTCAACCAACTCAGATGTTCTTAAAAAAGAAGAGAAGAGGTTAAAAAGGAGACTGGTGACTCTGCTGGACACTAGGAAGGGGGACAAGCTTTCATCCAAACCCTCAATCCTAGAAAACAGATAGTCCAATGGAGGTTCAATAAACCTTCACACAACTTTGTTATGGAAAGAGAGAATGGTGAAGTAAACAGGGTTGATACTTCATCTCTATTACACTCCAGTAGATTTGACCTTGCTGAGTTAGCAGAGAAACCATTCTCCAATCCCTCCAACTCTCAGGTTGTTGCTCACATCAGAAATCATCTGAGCAGTCTTTATCTGGCTGAGCTTACAAAGAAAGCCAAGACTGGAGAAGAGTTGAAGAGGAGAGCAAAGGATGAGGAAGAAGGGACAACTACAAAAGGAAAGCCATTACTTCAGATGGTTAAAGGCTCAACTTCAAATCCTATAGTAAGATGGGAATATGACTACAATTCCTATCAACTAACTCTCTTCAGAGGGACGCAGCAAAGGGTGCATATCATTCAGAATAACAGACTTGATCTATTATCTACGAATGACTTGTACCAGCTCCTCACCACCACATCAGGGAAGAACAAGGAGACAGATAAATATTTTTTTCCCTGGTGTTAAAGACCTTAAGGAGCAGAAGGAAGTGAAGTTTTGGTAGCATCAGCCTAGGGGGTTTGTTGGATCATATGAGGTTGGTGCAATCAAAACAACACCTAGAATATTTGAAGTACAATTGAAGAAGTCTTTCGAAGCTAAATCTACTCTTCCAAAGACAAGTTGAAGATCTTCTGAAGCTTAAGTATGAAAAGAAAAACTAAGTCTTCCGAGACTAAGTATTTTCCTTCCGAAGTATATGAAGAACTTCCGAAGGTAGAACCAAGTCTTCTGAAGTATATGAAGAACTTCGAAGGTAGAACCAAGTCTTCCAAAGTATATGAAGATCAAGTAGTTCTCTTTTGAAGCATTAACACTTAGTAGATCCAAGACAAAGTCTTCCAAAGAATGAAGTCATGAAGACTTGCAGAAGACTCGAAAGAAGTTGATTCTTCTGAAGTATAAATGGCCTCAGAAGAAATTATTCTTCTGAAGCCATTTGCCTTTGGAAGAATCAACTATGAACCAGTGGACATAAGTATGGGTTGTCTGACATTCGCTGACAACTCTGATACACTGCATGGCTCTTTCCCACTCCATGTAGTTGACCATACTTTAATCCACTGTTCACCTTTATCAGTTAGTATAGTTACCATACTTAGTTGGTGACAAAAGGTAAGTCATGGACCTATCATGACTACCTAATCTAGGATATTATCTTATCTTAGATACTTTACTTCTTGTAATGTAGTATTTGCTTAGTGGTAAATTCTAGCTGGTTTTCCAAGTATAACCGGCTATAGATAGTAGTATATATAGTTTCTCATGTAACTTAAGTAACCATGCTCGTAAGAGTCTTGTAATACTAAGTTGAGAAGTAATATATACAGTATCTGAAAACCATTCTTGTGTTCATTAACTATTATATTATTATCAACTTAGTTAGCGATTCCGCTTCATCAACCGAGTGAGACTTAGTGAGTTTGTGAGATACAAAACTTGTGTTGAGAGACCAACACCGATCCTGCAGTTATGAATAAATAATATTTCATGTTATGTGATTCCAATGACCGGATGCCTTAATAGTATATTCATAAACAAGTGGTCATAAAGGAATAAAAGAAAGACAATGGAACTTAATGAATGTTACCCCCGGGCCCGAATGATGAATGGAAAGCCTTACAAGCAAAATGAATGGAGGTTCACGACCCTGGGTGTCGTTCGCTCAACTGATGTGTGGCTGTTTCAGCCCATAAGGATTCACATTTAGGATCTAATCCTTATGATTGACTAATGAATGAATGGGACCTGTATTCATGAGCAGGCTTCATGCCTAGCAGTGTGGGTCAACTGTTAGGGGTTAGCTACCATGGTAAACTTGTACTGGTAGGGGTTCGGCATGTGTTACCAACCAACAATGTAGGCTCTTTCTTTGTGCAATCCTAGTTAATGACAGACAAAGATAATGAAAAAAAGAATGATATTGAATTTCCTACTGAATGATTATGTATAATGATGGATGATCACCAAGTGAAGCTTGCAAAATGTATATTTTCTATATTATCAAAAGTAGAACTTACACAGCAACGCTGAGTTTTTATATGCACATCAGTTGGCAGGTAATGATGTTGCTGGGATGGCACGAGGTTGAAGCTACTTAGCAAATACGGACTGACATCCATGTTATGCAAAAATGATATTTTAGTCTTGTAATACAACTAAATGTTCTTTTGAAACTTGTAACAACGATGTATTTCTTGGCAAAAGTTATTATTAATGCATGAAATGGTTTTTGTTTAACTCTTACGCTGTTGTGATTTCTTACTTCAATGTATTTTAATGTGTAAAGTGCTATAAATGACCAGCTATGGGGTTTCCCAAGAATGGGGTCTTACAAGTTGGTATCAAAGCCAAAGTTTAAGAGAATTGGGTAAATTATTTTCAAAACCTAAACATAAACTGAAATAGGACCAAATAGAGGGATGCCAGCCCAAGTAGCTATATGCCATCAGGTAATTTTCTTAAAGTTAACCGGTATTATGTGCATGTGCTATTTGATTTATATGCTTAGTAGATTGGATGTTGATGTAGTCATGATAGGAAATGCTTGGGGAATGAAGAGTAAAGTAAGTGGCTAATCACAACTGGCCATTATAATTAGGGACATACTATACTTGACATAATCTGAGCTATTACCTTGAATGACCTTGTTGGTGTTTGAATCTTATAGGAAGTTGATTTTACAGCGGGTAGAAAATCTGGGAAGGCAACCGAGGTGGTGCTTGTGGCGGGTGTACTACTGGGCCACGTGCCACCAGGAGCAAAGCTAAGGCTCCCGAGAAGGTTCATGAGGACATAAATCTCCATAGCTACCAAGAGGGTAAAGGATCAGCTACCCTCAAATCTATGGTGAAGGAAGCTATTGTTGATGAGGTCTACAACGTCATGCAAAATGTGTTGCATTCGGTGGTGACTAAAGTGTTGAGGGTTGTAAGGGATGGGGAAAGAGCTGAGGATACGGGGAAGAAGGAGGAGAGGAAGTCAAGAAAGTCCACGAAAAGGACTAAGGAAGCTGAAGAAGAGCCATCTAGCCAAAGGTGGTAATTCTTGATGATGATAGCAAGGAGGAGAAGGAGACTGCTAAGGGGCGCAACTATGGGGCATTTCAGAGATGCAAACCCCCTACCTTCGACGGTAATGGCAATGCTACTACTGCTCACCATTGGGTTCAAGAGATGGAAGCAGTCCTGGACATCAGTGAATGTTTGGAAGATTAGAATGTGAAGTTTGCCTCCCATTCTTTCGTTGACTTGGCACTATGCTGCTGGGACAACATTGTCCAAGCCGAGGGAAAATGATCTACAGCAAAGATAAGATGGCTGGATTTGAAGGAGCTTGTGCTGGAGGAGTATTGTCCACATCGAGAGTTAGACAAATTGAGAAGGAGTTCCTGCAATTGGACGCGGGAACATGACTCATCAAGAGTACATCTCCAAGTTCATAGAACTTGCAAGACTGTGTCACATCTGGTAACTCCGATGTCCAAGAAGATTAAGAGATACATGCAAGGTTTGCCGGGGACATTAGGAGGAACATGATAGCTGCTAGATCGAGCACGTTTAGGTCAGTGGTATTTTGGTGGGGAGGTTGTATGATGAGAGGGAACCGGCCCTAGTTTAGAGGAAGGTCGAGAAGGGTTGGAATAGGAATGGTAATGGGAAGAGATTCAAGAATAACAACTTTAGAATTAGAGAAAAAAAAGATGAGGGTTAACGATCGTAGCCCAGAAAAGAGGAAGGGAATGACCAAAGGGGGTTGTAAGAAGTGTGGGAAGAGTCAACGGGTGAATGCAAAGTGGGGATAAATAGGTGCTTCAAATGCGGGGGCAAGAGCCATTATGCTAAGGTGTGCAGGATACCGAGATGTCACCAATGCGGAGAATTAGGCCACTTGGGTTGGGATTAAAAGAAGGGTGGAGCAGGAAGCTCGGGACCCAGACGATGGGGGAGAGAAAGGAAGAGTGAGAGCACCAAGTGAATGCAGAGCATCAGAACTATATGGGAAGATCCAACCCTTGGATATACCCGAATGGAAGTGGGAACATCACCATGGACTTCATCATGAATTTCCTCGCACGGCAAGAGGATGTGTTACCATTTCGGTGGTGTAGACCACTTGACAAAGAGTGCTCACTTCTTTCCAATCCGAGAGACTTACTCGTTAGAAAGGTCGGCTGAACTGTTCATCAAGGAGATTATAACTTGTCATGGCATGCCGGTGTCTATTGTTTCTGATAGGGGACACTTGGTTCACATCCAAGTTCTGGAAGAAATTTCATGATACGATGGGTACGAGGCTACACATTAGCACAGCTTACAACCCTCAGATAGACGGTCAATCAGAATGGACCATCAGACCTTGGAGGACATGCTCCGGGCATGCATTATTGATTTTGGTGGAAGTTGGGATGAACACCTACCATTGGCAGAGTTCTCCTATAACAATGTTATCATGCCAGTATAGGCATGCCACCATTCAAAATATTGTATGGGAGACGATGCAGAGAACCTCGGTGTGTTGTGGTGATATCGGGCAGAAGGAGTTGGGAAGTATCGAGATCATTGAGGCCACGTCATAGAAGTTGGAAAAGATCAGGCTTTTATGAAGGCAGCAAAGGACCGACAGAAGTCCTACACTGATAAGAGAAGGAGGCCAATTGAGTTCTAAGTGGGAGATAAGGTGATGTTGAAAGTATCTCCTTGGAAAGGGATTATCAGGTTTGAAAGTGAGGAAGTTGAGCCCAAGGTATATCGGGCCATTCAACATCATTGCCAGAGTTGGTGAAGTGGCATATAGGTTGGAACTCCCGATGAGCTGTATGGGATTCATCTACGTTCCATGTATCTCACTTATGAAAGTGCTTGGCAGAACGTGACGTAGTTATTCCTCTCACGGACATTGAGGTTGATGTAAGGTTGAATTACGTAGAGCAACCTGTGGCTATTTTGGATGGAAGGAGAAACGATTAAGGAATAAAGTGATTAGCCAAGTGAAGGTGCAATGGAAGCATCGCAAGGGATCGGCGGCCACTTGGGAGTCGGAGGAAGAAATGAGACGGCACTACCTAGATCTCTTTAAGCAGTGACAGGTTTCGAGGACGAAACCTATATAGGGGGTTGGACTGTAACACCTGGAAATTTCAGAAAAAGAAAGAAAAGAAAAGAAAAGTAAGGGAGCAAACGGGATTTTATTTCAAAAGCAAGGGTTAAAAGTGTGCAAGGGCCAAGCTGGCGCATAGTGGGTTAACAGGATGAAATGGCCTCCATACCCTCTCTCACATGCACTCAACCTTCAGCTAGATAGAGAGAAAAAGACTTCTACCGGTTCTAGAGAGAGAAAGTAGAAGAAATCTTCAAAAAGGTAAGATTTTATGGTGTTCTTCTTGATTTTAGTCGGGTTCAAGCTTCTGGACCGATTTCTATGTGTTTCTATGTGTTTAGTTGCTTCTTTACATGTGTTTAGTGTTAGAACTCTAGGTTTGCTCTCGGGTTGTTGTGTTTGGCTCAAAGGCTGTTTAAGGTTAGTTCTAGATCCCCTTCTTTAATTGTTTTCTACTTGTTTAGGGCTGATATGCGTACTGCAAAGAATGTTTCTTTACTAAACTATGTTTTTTCATGAAAGATATGACTTTGTATAAAAATGTATGTTTTTTAAAGGATTCTATGATGTTAAATGGTTGTTTGTTATGTTCTAGTGTATGAACCTGATAGATCTATGCTAAGAATACGCTTAAGATGATGTATGGGACTCGAAACTACACAAGTTGATTATAGGTGCTGAACTTGTTGTCCGCTGTGGACTTTGGCTGTCCGCTGTGAACACTTAACCTTTAGGTCATCCGCTCTGGACATACTTAGTGTTTTATTCATGCGTTGTGGACCATTAGGCATCCGCTGTGGACTTTAGCTGTCCGCTGTGGACACTTAACATTTAAGTCATCCACTGTATACCTGTTTCATGCGCTGTGAACACTTAGATTTATTCTAAAATTTTGGGTATAGAAATTTAGTGATTTGTAGTTATGTTTAATAGGAGATTATGTTTGTTTAATGTTTCTAATGCTTTATTTGCTTATAGGCTACTGTTATGAATAAAATAATATTTCATGTTATGTGATTCTAATGACTGGATGGCTTAAAGTATTATTCGTAAACAAGTGGTCACAAAGGAATAAAAGAAAGACATCTGAACTTAATGAATGTTACTCCTGGGCATGTATGATGAATGGAAATCCATGCAAGCAAAATAAATGGAGGTTCACGACCCTGGGTGTCGTTTGCTCAACTGATGTGCGGCTGTTTCAGCCCATGAGGATGCACATCTGGGTTCTAATCCTTATGAATGACCAATGAATGAATGGGACCCGTATTCATGAGCAGACTTCATGCCTAGCAGTGTGGGTCAACTGTGAGGGGTTAGCTACCATGATAAACATGTACTGACAGGGGTGGTTCGGTATCTGTTTCCAACCAACAATGTAGGCTCTTGCTTTATGCAATCCTAGTTAATGAAAGAGAAAGATAATGAAAGAAAGAAAGATATGAATTTCCTACTGAATGATTATGTATAATGATGGATGACCACCAAGTGAAGCTTGCAAAATGTATATTTTCTATATTATCAAAACTAGAACTCACTCAGCAATACTGACTATTTATATGCATATCAGTTGGCAGGTAATGATGTTTCTTGGGATGGCACGAGGTTGAAGCTACTTGGAAAATACGGACTGGCATCATGTTATGTAGAAATGATATTTTTGTCTTGTAATACCACTAAATGTTCTTTTTAAAACTTGTAACAACGATGTATTTCTTGGCAAAAGTTATTATTAATGCATGAAATGGTTTTTGTTTAACTATTCCGCTGCCATGATTTCTTACTTCAATGTATTTTAATGTGTAAAGTGTTATGAATGACTAGCTGTGGGTTTCCCAGAAACGGGGCCATACAAGCCCATAAGAAAATAATATAACATTTAAACATTAAACAAACATATCATCCATTAAAACATAAGTACTAATCACTTTAAACTCTATCTCAAAGTTTCAGGATAATCCTAAGTGTTACAACGCATGAATAAGGTATACAGCGGATGATTTAAATACTATGTGTCCACGGCGGATAGCCAAAATCACAGCGAACAGCCAAAGTCGACAGCGGATGAATTAGACACTAAGTGTGTTCACAGAGGATGAATAAAGTCCACAACAGATGAATTACTCAATAAGTGCGTTCACGGTGGATGACTAAACTCCATAGCGGACGACTAAAGTCCACAGCGGATGGCTAAATTTCATAGTGGATGACTAAGGGTTCACAGCCGACGTGCATGCGTATCTAAGTGTCCACAGCGGACATGCATGCATACCTAAGTGTTCACAGCGGACGTGGTTTAACTATTTATGTCCAGCCTAAGTGAATTCTAGTCCTAAATAATAACTTAACATAGATCTAGCAGATTCACACTTAGAACATCATAAACAACCATTAACATCATAGAAATCTTTGAAAACTCATACATTTTTGTAAAAAGTCAATTTTTAACAGTGGGAAACATAGTTTATCCAATAACATCATTTTTCAGCATACATATCAGCCCCAACAAGTAGAAAACAAGTAAAGAGGGGATCTAGAACTCACCTTAACCAGCTTTCGAGCAAACCACAACAAACCCAAGAGCAATCTGGAGTTCTAACACATAAACACATGTAAAGAAGCAACTAAACACATAGAAACACATAGAAATTGGTCCAGAAGCTTAAACCTGACAAGAACCAAGAAGAAAACACCTTAAATCTTACCTTCTTGAAAAACTTTCCACTTCTCTCCCTAGAACCAAACGAGCTTCTTTCTCTCACTAGCCGTAAGTTGAGTGCATGGGAGAGAAAGTATGGACAACCATTTCTTCTTTTTAAACCCCATTATGGGCCAGTTTGACCTTTGTACACTTTTACCCCTTGCATTTTAAAATAAAATCCCATTTGCACCTTTACTTTTCTTTTCTTTTCTTTTTGAAGTTTTCGAGTGTTACAAGTCCACCCCCCTTATATAGGTTTCATCCCGAAACCTGTCACTCCTTAAAGAGGTCAGGGTAGTGTTATCTCATTTCTTCCTCTGACTCGCATGTAGCCTCTGATCCCTTGCGATGCTTCCATTACACCTTTACTTGACTTATTACTTTATTCCTTAACCGTTTCTCCTTCCGATCCAAAATAGCCACTAGTTGCTCCACATAATTCAACCTTTCATCAACCTCGATGTCCATAAGAGGGTTAAAATATCATCTTCTGCCAAGCACTTGCGTAAGTGAGATACAAGGAACGTAGGATGAATCCCATGCACCTCATCAGGAAGTTCCGGCCTATATGCCACCTCACCAATTCTGGTAATGATTTTGAATGGCCCGATGTACCTTGGGCTCAACTTCCCTGGCTTTTGAAACCTGATAATCCCTTTCCAAGGTGATACCTTCAACATCACCTTATCTTCTGCTTGGAACTCAATTAGCCTTCTCTCTTACCAGCGTAGGACTACTGCCGATCCTTTGCAGCTTTCATAAAGGCCTTGATTTTTTCAAACTTTCCGACACGGCCTCGATGATCTTGATACCTCCCAACTCCTTTTGCCCGATATCACCCCAACACACTGGGGTTCTGCATCGTCTCCCATACAACATTTTGAATGGTGGCATGCCTATACTTGCATGATAATTGTTGTTGTAAGAGAACTCTGCCAATGTTAGGTGTTCATCTTAGCTTCCATCAAAATCAATAATGCATGCCCGGAGCATGTCCTCCAAAGTCTGAATGGTTCGCTGTGATTGACCGTCTGTCTACGGGTGATAAGCCATGCTAATGTGTAACCTCATCTCCATCGCGTCGTGGAATTTCTTCCAAAACTTGGGTGTGAATCGAGTGTCCCTATCAGAAACAATGGACACTAGCATGCTATGACGAGCTACAATCTCATTGATGAACAGATCCGCCAACCTTTCCGACGAGTACGTCTCCGGATTGGCAAGAAGTGGGCACTTTTCGTCAAGCGGTCTACAATCACCCATATGGTGTCACATCCTCTCGCCGTGCGGGGCAACTTCAAGATGAAGTCCATTGTGATGTGTTCCCACTTCCATTTGGGTAATCTTCCCATACGGTTTTTGATGTTCTGCCTTCACTTGTAAACAAGTCAGGTACTTACTAACTTACTACACCACGTCACGCTTCACCCCGGCCACCAGTAATTCTTTTTCAGATCCTGATACATCTTTATGGCACCAAGATGGATGGAATACCGAGTTTTGTGAGTCTCATCCATAATCCTTCCCCTCAGATCCCTGTAGCGAAGAACCCACATCTGCCCGGATCAGGTTTTAACAGCAAGGGTCTTCTCCCCTAAATCTGATATCTGCCCCTTCATCAACTTGGAGTTGATCCTATCATCCTTCAGTGCCTCATCTTGAAACTTCCTGATCTAACCCAGGACATTGGGCATCACAACCAGCTGACAAGCCTTTACTCGAATCGGTTCAGGTCTTTCCTTTCGACTGAGGGCATCCGCAACCACGTTCGCCTTGCCCAGATGATAGTGAATCTCGCAATCATAGTCCATGATCTGCTCTAACCACCTCCTCTGCCACATGTTGACATCCTTCTGTTTGAAGAAATACTTTAAACTCTTGTGATCAGTAAAGAGAGTGCACTTCATCCCATACAAGTAGTGCCTCCAAATCTTCAATCAAAGACCATAGCCACCCACTCCAAATCATGAGTAGGATAGTTAACGTCATGGATCTTCAACTGTTAAGATGCATACGCTATAACCTTCCCTCGTGGCATCAACACGCAACCTAAGCCATAATATGAAGCATCCAAATATACCACCAAGTCATCACTCCCTTTAGGCAATGATAGGACTGGGGCTTGGGTTAACCTTATCTTCATTTATTAAAAGGCACCCTCCTGTTTGAACCCCATTCGAACTTCACATCTTTGCGAGTCAGCTTAGTCAACGGGGACTCCACCTTAGAGAAGTCTTGAATAAACTTTCTGTAGTAACCTATCAAACCCAGGAAACTACGGATTTTGGATGGCGTTCTTAGGGATTCCCATCGCATTACAGCTTTAACTTTTGTAGGGTCTACCATTATTCCCTCGGGATTAATCACATGGCCAAGAAATTGAACCTCTCGAATCCAAAATGCACACTTAGAGAACTTTACGTACAACTTCCCATTTCTAAGTGTCTCCAATACCTCCTTGAGATGACAGGCATGCTCCTCTTCGCTCTTGGAGTAGATCAAAATATCATCAATGAATACAATCACCGATCTGTCTAGCATCGGTTGGCATACCCGATTCATAAGGTCCATAAAGGCAGCCGGTGCGTTGGTTATACCAAAAGACATCACCAAAAACTTGTAGTGTCCTTAACACATGCGAAAGGCTATCTTAGGGATATCCTGCTCCTTCACCTTCAGTTGATGATAACCCGATCGAAGGTCTATCCTTGAGAACGAACTGGCACACCGAGAGCTGATCGAACAAGTCGTCAATCCTCGGTAACGGATCCGGTTCTTCAAATTCTATTTTGTAAAATATAACTTCCATTGTAAATTTTGAACTCCTATGCAGATAATTAAGGCAAGGATTCGTATATTTAGAGGAAGTTAGCTTAAGTATAGCAACAAAATAGCGAAATATCAGCAATGATTTAGGAACAGAATAGAAACACGATCTCTATATATCAATAGAACAATAACAGATATCAAGACACACACAACAAATATACAAGAACAATCATAGCATACAGAACATCATCAGTAACAGAGCAATACATCAAAATCAATTGTAATCGATTGATTGTGATTGAAGAACAGTTGAACACATTCTTGGTTTGTGCATTGTTACGTTTTGTTGTTTCTTGATTGTTCAATACATTATTCATCGATTTCAATATAAACAATCCGTTAAACAGCAAGTATTGATAGTTTCGCGATCAGCACTTGTTAAAATCAAATTGATAATTCTTGTATCGATCCTTGGATTCACATGAGGTATCAGAGCCAAATGCTCATTGATCTAGATCAATTAATCTATCAGTTTGATTTGTTTAATTGGTGTTTATTCAAACAAAGTTGTTGCTTTTGATATTTAATAGAATTAACTAACATGAGCAATTCAGTGGTTGGTGCGTATCAACCTCCGAAGTTGGAAAACAAATCTGATTTCAAAACTTGGAAAATCAGGTTTTGAAATCATGTTAATTATACAGATTCTGATCTATGGGTTTATGTTGGTCCTCTCGATCAATATAACAGTGCAATTGATTAATAAACACAAACAAATCCCACTGAAAACACCAATATCAATGATATTTGTGTAAAAAAATAGATAAAACCCTATAAAATTAGGATGAACAAGATGAACACCTCAAGAACATTCAATAAAACCCTTGTTTGATCTATATTGATTTGCATAAGATATTGTTTACATGGAAACCCTCAAATCTAGCTCATTCAAGCTCCCAAACACACTAATGACTCTAGCTATATATAGTCTAATGACAATTAGACTTAATGACAAATAGCTCCCTCGACTATCATTAAAACATAAAAATGACTTAAACATAAATAAATATATTTTGTTGACACAAAATATATTTATTAAAAATAAACTCCTAGTCATTTTTATCTTCAACGTCTCGTCTCGGTTCTTCATCTCGAACGCGTTTGTTTGACTTTTCCGATGACTTTGACAGTGACGTTGACCTTTGTTGACTTTGACTATGTTGATAATATAGACTATCCTTTTTCAGACCCAACAATACTCCCCCTTAGTCTATTATTATCAACGTCTTTCATCGTGATCAGCACCGATAAGAAAACTATATAATGATCTTCAACCTCCCCCAAGATTGATGATCTGGTACCGACAATCTTTCATCTTATATGCTCCCCCTTTTTAAATACTCCCTCCTTTTGTGTGCATCATGAGAATGATCAGGAACAGCATCTCCAACTCTTTATTCTTGAGTGCTTCAGAAGATGTAGGAGGAGGAATCCTAGCTCGGTATCTTCTGCAAACTTGAGGAACAGGTTCTCTGGTTAGGTACTTTGCTCAGCTGATGATCGACCATCATTTGCAGCAAGAATCTGTAACATAATTACAAACACATTCTACACATTTCTCGTTAGATCATTTCAACAATACAAATAAACCCGTGTTTATCTGAATGTGTAATTTCCCGTGAAATGCATGTGAAAATGATAACATTTAATAGCATAATATGGAAGACTTGAAAAATGATTTGAAATGAATATTTTATTTTATTTTGTTTTATCATATTACACCAAGAACTAATTTGATCATGAGATCACTACAGTCTCGCTGGTAACTTCGCTTGCAAATTCACTACTAGATTCGCTGGGAAACAGGCAGCAGTTTCGCTCGAACAAATGATCAAAAACTCTAGTTTCGGCAATAGTTTCGCTGAGACTTGTAGAACTTTCGTTCTAAAATAAATTCATCTGCACTTTCGCTCGTTGTGACTAGCAGACAGTTGAACTTTCGTTCAAAGATGGACTACTTTCGCTGACAATAGCACCCGAATTTGAAATCAACAAATCAAGCAGTTTCGCTGGTAAATTCGCTGGACGAACTATAAATTCGGCCGATGAATCTGAAACTCCTTTTCAGAATAGAATCAACCCAATCTCATTCAAAACACAATGAATTTGGAATCTGATGGTTACTATAGCTTCGCATATCCAAAACGTTCAATCCTCAATCACTTTCCATAACAAAAACACCCAAAACAGATTTGAAAAACGATGGAACGGTAGCTTTATTTCGAAAAATTGCCCAAAAACAAGCTAATCAAGAGCACAATGGCTCTGATACCATATTGTTGGTCCTAATGATCGATTCAACAGTGCACTTGATGCTTGACAGTGATTTTTGATTGAATCAACACTTATAAACACAATAACATAATGAAATTCAATCAATATAAACCATAAATTGCAAAAACAAAGGCTCAATGATATAGATAATGAACTTCTAGCACACACACACAAATGCAACACAAATATTCTGTATTAGGGTTTTGCCAAAAGTTGCTTACAAGATAGAAAGATTACTATATATAAGAAACCTAGTTTTGTTGGCAGTTTCGTTGACTAGCGAAACTGCCTGTCTAACTACTAGTTTCACCCGGCAAGGAACTATAGATTCGCCAGGTGAACTGATTCAGCTGACTCCGGGCAAAACATAGTTTCGCCCGTAGATTCGCTGGAATACAAAATTACAAAGAAATACTAAATACAAGATAAAACTAACAATTAACCTATTGCATAATCAAAATGAACCTATCAACTATAGTGAGTCCAACCTATGTAGATCATCAGATGCTTCAAGTTCAATCTATATGGACACTTCTCAAGGGAATGCAACAACCATTAGCAATCCACAACATACACAAGACAAGCAAATCAGAGGAGATTCAAGCAACCACATCTCACAAACTCATCCCCACCAGCCACAGGTTCTTTAGCAGGTACTAGTAATTCTAAATAAACTGGTTTGATTATTTTGCAGGACGATACTAGTGATTGGAGACTGAATGAGAAGGAAGTGCTTGAAGAAAACCAGGCACTAATGGCTAACATGGAAAATAAAGTTCCACCAATGGCCAGAGAGGTAAGAGAAAGGTTATGTACTTTCTTATGTATTGATGAAGTTGAAAGATATAGGCATCATGCTCAACAATTGGCTGATAAAGTCAAAGAAACTATGCTTTTAAATGAATCTCATGTAAGAGAACATAACTTTGTCAGGTCAAAATCAACTCATTACAAAAGGATTTAGATAAACTTGTGTTTGAAAACTACAACCTGAAAGCACAAGTTAAGCATTTGACCACCTCATTAACAAAATCCATGGCTGAGCATGCATCTACTGAAGTAAAGCTTTAGAAATTTCAACTATTATCACAGAAGTATGAGAAACTGTTAAACTCTCATATTGAATCAAAGAACAGGTCTGGGTTGGGATTTCATGCGGTTGCACCAATAGTAAATGACCACTACACCACCCTACCTGATTCCATGACTAACAGTTTATCAAATCATTTTGTGTCTAGCACCAAAACTGAGTCAAAGTGGAAAATAATGAAGTGGAAATAATGACACTGAATCATGTGAAACTGATTCATCTGAATCAGAATTTTCAAAACAAAATGAATCAGAATTTGATTATGATAACTGTAATGATCTGGATGAGGGTGATGAGCCTAATGAACATGATAGTGTTGGTTTGGGTAAGGGTAAAACTGTGGTAAAAGAACATATAATCCCTAAAGTTCTGGATGAAATCAAGCTACCCTATCCACCAAAACAAAGAAATTTGCTGAAGACCATCTACACAAGAATTGGTTAGTTGAATGAAGGTATACATGAACTAACCAAATAGTACAACAGCAAATGAGCAAACAGAACTACGAAGAAAGAAGAAAGAGTCACTTCTGTAGATCACTTGCGGAAGAAGAAGTCAGATGTTGACCAATCCGTAGAAAAGCCAATGAAAGATAAATGATCTTCCAAAACATACATCCGTAGATGATCTACAGAAGCATTCATCTGCATCAAAACAGCCATCCATAGAAGAAATGCAGAAGAAGAAAACATCTGCGGAAGCATCCAATGAAAAAGTAAAGAAACAACAAAAAATGAATGCTCATAAACAAGAACCTTTTGACATCATGTCAGGAAAAGGTAAAGAATCATCAGCTACAAAGTTTGAAAAGGAACTAAAGAAGCAAAAGAAGGAAATGAAAAAGAAACAGACAACTAAAGCTGATTCTGACAGTGAAGCTGAAGAGAAGTATGTAAGTGGTGTGATATGCACAACCACATCACAGAAGAATGCTACTTCAGCAGCTATTGCTCAATATGCAATATGAACAATCATATGACCTCTAATTGTTACTTCAACAAATATTGTGCAATATGCAACAAACAGAATCATTCCACTCAAGAATGCTTCTTCAACAAGAAGAACAAAACAAAGGTCTCCAAGAAGCAAAAAGATGAGAATGCAGAATCAGATTCACAATCTTCTGAAAATGATGATTCAAAAGTCTCAAAACAAAAGAAGCAGCAACAACATCAGAAGAATTCAAAGACAAAGAAAACATCTGCTGAGGATCACTCAAAGAAAAAGAAGGAGAAACAACAAGTTCAAAGCAAAACACCTCACAAAAGATAGTGTTGCAAGCTGATGATGACTTCTTTGATCACTTTGAAAAAGGTAACCATGTGCCTCAGTCAAAATCAAAGGATGCTGAAACCTTTTCATGGCAAGCTTCAACATCAAGTTCAAAGAAAAACTGAAAGAAGAGGTGATTGAGGAAGTCAGTGTGAATCAAGATGAAAGTGCTTCATTATCATCTTCAAAAGAATCATCCTCACCCAAAACAAAATATAATGAATCAATTGAATCTAAAAATAAGTTAGAGACATCAAGGAGCATCCATGAGAAAATAACAATATTAGATAACAATGGTAAGCCCAAGACCATCAAGGCTTAGGCTCCACGGTCTAATTGATTTCATTATTTTTGCAGGAACATCAGGGAGGACTGAAAACAAGTGGTATGTTGACAGTGGCTGGTCCAGCATATGACAGGAAACTATTATCTCCTCCATGATTTCAAACATAAAAATGCTTCCTAAGTGGCATTTGGTGGGGATAAGAAGGGAGGTAAAATCATTGGTGAAGGAATGGTAACAAATGGTGTACTCAAGTTTGAGAAAGTTAATTTTTGTAAAAATTTACAATTCAATTTGTTAAGTGTCTCTCAAATTTGTGATCAAAACTATACCACCTTCTTTGATAACATTCATTGTTACATTTTTAAGACAGGTTTCCAAATCCCAGAAGACTGGATCCTTCTTAAAGCACCAAGAAAAGGAAACACTTATGTATTGGACATGAACAACACATCCATAACAAGCAACAAAACCTGCCTGATCTCTAAGTCATCAGAAGATGAAGCTCAACTATGGCATAGAAGGATGGTTCACTCTAACATGAAGAACATGAATAAATTAGTGAAAAATGACTTAGTCATTGGTCTTCCAAAGAAAGAATTTATTGTTCTAATCATTGTTTATCATGTTACAAAGGAAAACAACATAAAGTATCACATAAATCCAAAACAATTAACACAAACACAACACCACTAAAGCTATTGCACATGGATCTTTTGGTCCAACCAATGTCTTAAGCATTGGAAAAAGGCAATACTACCTGGTGATTGTTTATAATTTCACTAGATTCACTTGGGTCTTTTTCTTAAAACATAAAAGTGAAACATCAGAAATTTTAATGGAGTTCATCACTAAGATTGAAAATAAACATGATTTAAAAATCAAAATTTTAAGAAGTGATAATGGAACTAAATTTGTTAATAATGTTTTAAAGTCATTTTGCAGGGACAAACGCATAGCTAGACAATTCAGTGCACCCAGAACTCCACAACAAAATGGAGTTGCTGAAAGAACAAATAGAACTCTAATTGAAGCAGCAAGAACAATGCTAGCTGATTCACAACTACCAATAACATTTTGGGCTGAAGTAGTGAATACAGCATGCAATGTTCAAAACTAAACATTAATTGTGAAAGAACATAATAAAACACCATATGAGCTTTTTTTTAAAAGAAAACCTTTCATAGGATATCTTAGAGCTTTTGGGTGTCATGTGTCCATATTAAACACAAAAGATCAATTAGGCAAGTTTGCAGAAAAAGCTTATAATGGTTTCTTTGTTGGTTACTCATCAACATCTAAATCATATAGAGTCTATGTTCTATATGAAAACATTATGGAAGAAACTCTTAATGTATCTTTTGATGAATCCTTGTTTCCAAAATTTGTAAAAGGATCATCTGGTTGTTTGACATAGATGCATTAAAAAATTCATTTAACATAGGTTATTTGAATGTGGCAGGTCCTACGGATACATGCTATCCTTATGTTCCTCCAAAGATGGGTGAAGTGATATTGACAGCTAATCCACCAAGAGTAGTCTAGCCATACACAAAAAGTGTTACTGATCCTAGCCCTTCAACTCAAACAACCAAAGAACACCCTGATGGAATTGGTAATTCAACATCAGCAGAAGTGCCATCAACATCAACAGAAGTTCCTTCTCCATCAACAGAAGTTCCTCCACCTCATTAGATGTTCCCACTTCGAGAGATGATCCACTGCAATCACCTAAAGATCCCAACCCACCAGAAAACATCCCAACAACCCTCACATATGTAGATAAACCAACTACAGCATCGGCAGCTGCTCCTTCTACTGTTACAAAAGTTATAAACACATCTACGGAAACACAAGTTCATGAAGATGGAATCATTCAGCTTCACAAGATCAACATCCTGAAGACTTTGACTACTTTGTTGATTCCCCATCCCAGCTGACTCCATTTCCATCAACCAACATCACTAACTTGGATTCATCCATTCAGTTCAAAATGTTCCAACAGTCAGAACTCATAAGTATCATTCAATGAAAACATGATTAGTGATCTTAATGACAGAACCACAAGAAGATAAGGGGGAGCTGCTAATATCTGTTCTCTTGTTTCTATCACAAGTGGTTCCTCCAATATAACGAAGCATTAAAAGATGTTGGACCAAAAGAACCAATGAGCCTGATCAGAAAAACCTTTAAGTCCCACGGACATTACAACAACTGAAGTTGTCTGCAACAGCTGAAGACATCAGCTGATAACAAGGTCTGAAGACAAAGTCTGAAGTGAAAGAGCTGAAGACAAAGTCTGAAGTGAAAGAGCTGAAGACAAAGTCTGAAGTGAAAGAGCTGAAGACAAAGTCTGAAGACAAAAGCTGAAGACAAAGACTGAAGACCAAGTTTCAGATGATTGTCACAACAGCTGAAGAAGACCTCTTCAGTAGTTGTGATGGTTTCCTTTCAGTAGTTGTAGTTTCCTTTCTGTACTTGTAGTTTCAGTAGTTTTATGTTTCTTCGTGTACTTAGAATAATCTGAGATGTTCTCAGTTGTTGTGAACATTCTCAGTAGTTTGCTTACTTTCAGTAGTTTGTAATAATTCTGTTAGATGTCACTATCAAGTGACATCAGCAGACGTCACATTCCTATATATAAGGAATGCTGACCTAATTGTAATCGGTGCAGCTTAGGAAAACCTAGCAGCCGCCACACCGAAGCATGTGTGCATGAATGTTATTATCCCTTTGCAGAAAACCCTATTTCTATATAACCGTGTACTGTTCCATTGAATATTTATTGTGTTCTTGCTATATTTGCTTAATTCTTGCTCTAATTCCGCTGTGATTCAACTCTAATTGATCAAACTTAGATCACTGATCCTAACAAATGGTATCAGAGCAGGTTAATCATTGATCGGTTTAACAATTGATCATTGAAACTGCTATTTTGATATCTATAGTTTGATCGAATTAGCATATGTGCAAGAATTGGTTATAAAGATTGATTTTCTGCTGCTTCTGGTTATTTAATTTGAGTTTCTTCTTGGTTCTTATTGAGTTTGTTGTGTTTTTGTGCTAAATCTTTTGAAACTTGATTGATTTGGTTTGAATCTGAGAATGACTACTCCATCTAATGATCCTCACAATACTGGCTCCTCAACCAAGCCTCCGATGCTGGTTAGGAGTGAGTATAACATATGGCAACGAAGAATGCTCCATCACCTGTCTGTTAACAGTTCAGGTTGTTGGACATCTGTGGTTCACGGTCCACACAAGCCTATGGTGAACAATCCGGAGACCAATCAAATGGTTCCGAAGAAGAAGGAGCAATACTCAGATGAAGATCGTAAACTGTTTGAGATTGATGCTAAAGCCCATGGAATTCTGGCCATGGCACTGCCGAATGAAATCTATTCTGGGCTTATGCATCATGAAACTGCTCATGACCTCTGGAATGCTTTGAAGGAACAATTCGGAGGAACTGATGAGGTCTTAGCAAACAACAGAGAAATCCTCGCCCAACAATATGAGACATTCTCTCATAGGAAGGGTGAGACACTGACTCAACAGTTTGAGCGTTTCTCCTGCTTGATCTCTGAGCTGAAAATGGTCAAGCATGAGTATACTAACAGCCAGATGAACAACAGATTCCTCAGATCACTGCCTGAGAGATGGGACACATACACCATTGTCCTACGCTCCAGTGCAAATCTGGATAGCCTATCTCTCACCCAACTCCATGGGAAACTGCTTACATTTGAAAGAGAGATAGAGCAGAAAAGGAAACTGGCATCATCAGGAAAGCTCTCTGATGACTTTGTACCAGGTAACACTGCCTTGGTCGGTCATGAGTCAGAATATGCTGGATCAGAAAGTCATTATGATGAGCATATAGATTTCTCTTCAAACAGTTCTGATCATGCATTTGTTGGTGTTGACAGTCATTCTGGGTGTAATAGTGATAATTTATGCTTTATCATGGATGATTTGCAAGGTATTGCTGATGATGATTTAGAAGAGATGGATATTTTGAGCCAAATGGCCCTGATCAATATCAGATCTCAAAAGTTCTACAAGAGAACTGGTAGGAAATTTCCAGGACTCTCTGGCAAAACCAAAGTTGGTTTTGACAAGAGTAAGTTGAGGTGTCACAAATGCCACAGGCTTGGGCACTTTGCAAGAGAGTGTAGATCAACTGGATCTAACTCCTCTGCACCCTTTGTGACCTTTCCAAGCAATAGTTCACAAAACAAAGGGCAACATCCTGCTAGTTCTGGTCATCACTCACAACCTCAATCTCCTGCATACTTTGTCCCTCAGGGTCCAATGCCATATCCTTATCCCTGCTATTACATGCCACAGCCAAATCCAGTTCATGTCCCTATAGCACAACAACCTCAAGCCCTACCTGAGCCTCAACCATCTCCATCACAATCTCAACCTCATCACAGCTTCTTCACACCAGGAGTTGTTGACTGGAGCAGCTTACCAGATGATCTTTCTGGTTTCAATGAGCAATTATCTGCTGGTGCTGGTCAACATGGTGGTGAACATCCTTTTGGGAATCTTGCTCTCATGGCCCTGGAGTCTACTGAGGGTTCCTGCTCAGATGCTTCATCTTCACAGGTAACCCAGATATCTTCTGAGGCTAAAGCCAAGTTATGTTCTGAATCATGCATAGCTGCCTTTGTCTCTATTAGAGAGGCAAATGTAGCTTTAATCAATCAAAATCTTGAGCTTGAGAAAACTATTTCCAAAAGAAAAGATGAGTATGTGTCTGCACTTAATGACAAAGATGATGAGATTTACAAGCTTAAATGCCAACTTAATGATGAAAAGGCTAAGGTAGAGGTCATACTCGAGAACCACAGAAGTCTCAAAGAGACACTTGCAGCTACCCAAGTTGAGTGTGACCGATGGGTAACATCCTGCAAGGGATTTGAAATGCTTCTCAGCAAGCAAACAGCTTCAAATGTGAAGTTTGGAATAGGTTACAATCATACTGCACCACCTACTGATTTTACTTCAAAATCAATAGTAAAATCTGAAGGTGAAAGTAATTTCCAAACCACATCATCATGTGATTCATCCTCAAATGATAATACAAAATTAGAGGATGAAGTCAGTGTTAAGATCTCAGCAAATCAATTGCCTGATGGTTTAAATGCTGATAAACACATGAAGCTGAGAAATTCAGATGTTGTTCCTCAAAGTACTCCAAGTACTGAAGGGCAAGTCACAACATCTGAAAAGCATTTCAAATCTGATGAAATAAAAGGATTAACAACTGCTGAGGAATCTATCATACGGTCTTTCAGGACGGATAGAGAACAGCTGAAGAACAAGTCTTCAGTTGTTACCGATCCTTCAGTACTTAACACAAGTACTGAAAGGAGGAAAGTACTGAAGATCACACCTTCAGTAGTTTCCACTTCAGCAGTTGATCAATCCAAGATGAAGAATAAGCCATGTGAAATATGTGGTAAATTCAATCATCTATCTGATGAATGCTGGTACAAAAAGGGTTCCAAACTCAACAGAGATAAGCTCATTAAAGAAGAGATAAATAAAATGAAAAATGAGTTTGAAACCAAGTTTGTACCACAGTCATCTCAAACTGATAAACCCAAGGCCTCACCAAAATCCAAAAAGAAGGATGGGGTTTATCAGAAAACAGCTGATAGTGTTCCTCATGATAAACATCAGACGAAGTCTGTGAATTTCAAGAAGGAGGAAATGGTGGGTCACAGGAACTCATCAAAAACAAGTACTGATGTGTCAAATGAGCTGAAGGCTTTAGCAACAAATCAGACACAACTTGTTATGATGGTTCAGCATTTGTTGGGGAGAGTTAACCAACTAGATGCACCTGTGATCAAACCACTGAAAAGGAAATCCAAGCCCAAATCTAAGAATTCCATTTCAGCACCATCTCCACCTTCATCAGCTGTTAATCATGAGAAACAAGTTATGGTTAAATCTGTTGATGAAAACAGACCCAAAACCAAAAAGGTTTGGGTCTCTAAAGCTAACTAGTTTCTTATGATAAATGCAGGGTTCTTCAGCATGCCAAAGAAGCATCTGGTATGTAGACAGTGGAGGATCTATGCATATGACTGGGAGCAGTTCTCTTCTTAATGACTACTCTCAAGGAAAGAAGGGATTTGTCTCATTTGGAAATGATGCTAAGGGTTACATCATCGGGAAAGGATTTGTGTCAAATGGAGAAATCAGATTTGATGATGTTAACCATGTGGAGAATCTCAAGTATAATCTACTGAGTGTCAGTCAGATGTGTGATAAAGGGCATGTTGCACTTTTCACAAGCCAGAACTGCCGGATTCTGTCTTCCAAAGTTCTGAGGCTGATTGACAAGGTATTGGATGAACATACTCTCCTGAAGGCCAACAGGATAGGAAGAGTATATGCCTTGGATTTGTCAAAGAAGATTGATTTAAAAGGTCATCCTTGCCTGTTCTCCAAGGCCTCTCCTCAGGAATCTAAACTGTGGCATAGAAGGCTGGGTCATGTTAATCTCAAAAACATGAATCAGCTGATCCACAATAGTTTAGTAAGAGGTCTACCAATAAAGGAGTTCCTCTGTGATGAAACCTGCACTGCTTGTTTAAAAGGAAAACAACACAAAGTCTCATTCCTCCTATAGAAGAACCAAAGTCCACTGCCTGCTTGCAATTACTGCACATGGATCTCTTTGGTCCTGTGAGAGTAATGAGCATGGCAAAGAAGAAATACTGTCTGGTAATTGTGGATGATTACTCCAGATTTGTATGGACCTTCTTCTTGCATTCAAAGGATGAGGCTGCTCAGACAATTATTAACTTTGTGTTGTATGTTGAGAAGCAGTATTCCCTATCAGTCAAGTGTATAAGAAGTGATAATGGAACTGAATTTAGAAACCATACACTTGATGATTTCTACCTTTCAAAAGGAATCAAGAGGCAGTATAGCATCCCAAGGACTCCAGAACAAAATGGAGTAGTGGAGAGAAAGAACAGGACCCTAATTGAAGCTGCAAGGTCCATGTTGGCTGACTCTGGTTTGCCACTGACCTTTTGGGCTGAAGCTGTCAACACAGCATGCTATGTGCAAAATAGAGCTTTAGTGAATCAGAGGTTGATGAAGACTCCTTATGAAGTTCTACATCATTTGGCTCCTCTAATTTCATTCTTCAGAGCATTTGGGTGTCCTTGTTACATTCTCAACACAAAGGATCAACTCCAAAAGTTTGATTCTAAGGTGGATGCAGGGTATTTTGTTGGGTACTCATCCACTTGCAAGGCTTACAGAGTGTTCAACTGTAAGACAAAGATGGTTGAAGAAACCTTGCATGTGAAGTTCAATGAATCTCCTAAGGACAAAATCCCACAAAACCCTGTGGAGTTGTTTGATCTGGACATACTGCAATATGTTCCTTATCAGCCTCCAGCTGTTGCAGATCATGTGAATTCATCACCTTCTGCAGCTAGTCATCCATCTGGTGGTACTGATGTTCATGATGATCCCAGTACTCACCTATTCAAGTTTAGTGATCAACTGCCTGAGTCTACTCAACTTGATGTTCCTGTAGCTTCAGTAGCACCATCCACAACAAATGCTGATGAGATTTCTGAATCCTCTACTTCATTTGACCTGCCATCTAACACTTGGTTTCAAGAATCTGGATCAACATCTGTTGCTGCTGAGCGTGCTACAAACACTTGCACAGATCTCATAGTGTATCAAGAGCTGAAGAATCACCCAACGTCTCAAATCATTGGTGATATCAATGCTGGTGTCTCAACTAGAAGTCAATTGTCCAACTTCTGCTTCTATGCTCTTTTCATCAGTCAGCAAGAGCCAAAGAACTATCATATTGCATTAAGAGACAATGGATGGGTTGATGCCATGCAGCTTGAGCTTCTTCAGTTCAAAAAGCAGCAAGTGTGGGAACTGGTTCCTCTACCCCCAGGTAAGTGTGCAATAGGCACTAAATGGGTGTTTAGGAATAAAACAGATGAAAATGGGCAAATTGTCAAGAACAAGGCCAGACTGGTTGTCCAGGGGTTTTCACAAGAAGAAGGTATTGATTATGATGAAACCTTTGCCCCTGTAGCCAGACTGGAGGCAATTAGATTGTTCTTAGCCTATGCTGCATTCCACAATCTTAAAGTTTTTCAAATGGATGTCAAAAGTGCATTTTTATATGGTAAAATAAAAGAAGAGGTTTATGTGTGTCAACCACCAGGTTTTGAGGATAATAAACATCCTGATTGGGTGTATAAACTTGATAAGGCTCTTTATGGGTTGAAACAAGCTCCTAGAGCCTGGTATGAAACACTGTCAAATTTTCTTCTTCAGAATAATTTCACTAGAGGCTCCATAGATAAAACTTTGTTCATTAAGAAAGTGGGTCAGCATAAGCTCCTTGTTCAAATTTATGTTGATGATATTATTTTTGCTTCCTCTGATCCACAGTTGTGTGATGCATTTACAAAGTTGATGCAACAAAAATTCGAAATGAGTGCCATGGGAGAATTACAGTTCTTTCTAGGTTTGCAAATCAAACAAAAGGCTGATGGAACTTTCATTCATCAGTCAAAATACACAAAAGTCTTTTGGCAAAGTTTGATTTACAACACTGTAAGCCCTGTTCTACTCCCATGTGCAGCACCACACAACTGGATGCAGATCAGAAAGGTAAAGCTGTTGATGAAACACTTTACAGATGTATGATTGGGTCCTTGATGTACTTAACAGCTTCTAGACCAGATATTATGTTTGCAACTTGTGTTTGTGCTAGATTTCAGGCTGCTCCTAAAGAGTCTCATTTGATTGCAGTCAAGAGGATCTTTAGATATCTGCAAGGTACTCAATCTCTAGGTCTTTGGTATTCCACTGGGCACTCTTGCAAATTAGTTGCTTTTTCTGATAGTGACTATGCAGGGTGTAAATTAACTAGAAAATCAACTTCTGGTGGATGTCAATTCCTAGGCAACTGTTTGGTTTCTTGGCAGAGTAAGAAACAAACATCTGTTGCTACATCCACTGCTGAAGCCGAGTACATTGCTGCTGCAAGTTGTACATCTCAGGTACTCTGGCTTCAGAATCAATTACTGGATTATGGCATTACAGAGACTAAGACTCCATTACTAATGGATAGTGCTTCAGCTCTTTGTATTGTCAAGAATCCAGTCCAGCACTCTAGGACCAAACATATTGAGATCAGACACCATTTTATTAGGGATTGTTTTGAAAAAGGTCTGATTGATCCAAAGTTTGTTCCTAGTGCTGATGAGCTTGCAGACATATTTACTAAGCCTTTGGACAGTTCAACTTTCCAAAACCTAGTGTTAAGGCTTGGTATGCTGCAGCTAGAATAAGTGACAACTACTGATGATCTCAGTCAACAAGTACTGATGAGCATTCGTATACTACTGTCACAAATAAGTACTGCAGTTCTTTTATCCTCAGTAGTTTTCATAACTACTGAAGACTAAATTACTTAAAAGTACTGAAGTACTCATCTGTTGAAAAGAACTGATGTGGTTACAACTACTGCTGTAGTTACAACTGCTGATGTCAGAATAACAGATAAGTACTGATGACCTATGAAACATCTGAAACTCAGACAAAGTCTGATGAAGTGTTGAGGTCAGAATGAAACAGCTGATGAGCTAAGAATTGACGACAACAGCTGATGAGAAAATTTTCTCTTCAGTTGTTTCTACAACAGCTGCTTCAACAACTGAAGCCAAAACCATGTCTTCAGTAGTTTCACAACTACTGATGACTAACACCAAGTCTTCAGTTGTTACAACACCTGAAGCCAAAACCATGTCTTCAGTAGTTTCACAACTACTGATGACTAATACCAAGTCTTCAGTTGTTACTTCTGAAAGTTAAAACCAGGTCTTCAGTTGTTTTCAAACAACTGATGACAGCACCAACACTTTCAGTCGTTTTATATCAGCTTTTTCTTACCCTATAAATACCTAAACCTACTTTCAGACGTTTCATTAGCCGTTTTCCGTCCTTCACTCTCAACCAATGGCGACCATGAAACTCAAACCCAGACACAACTGTGTTGCCTACCTCTCGAAATCGGCCTTCTGGAACAAATTTGATAACGCCATCGATCTTATGGTAGATTCCCAGTACCGAACCGCGTTTCTTCTGAATCCTACCATATACCCCGATTCCCTAAGCCAGTTCTGGACCAACGTCTCCGTGCAAACTAGTGAGAATGATAGCCAAATCACTCTCCAGTCGTTGGTCAACCAGAAACAGGTGGTCATCACTACGGACATCATTCGACAAACCCTAGATCTACATGATGCCACCTGTGTCACAGAATACCCGAAAGGCACAACCGATATGTCTTTCATCAACAACGGGTATGAAGGAGACTTAAGTGCTACCACCATTCTGAAGAAGCACTTCCATGATGCTGAACGTCTTATATTCCACATGGTGAATGTCTGCCTTGCACCAAAAACCTCCTCATGGGATCAAATGTCTTCCCGATGGCAACAGGTATTATACTCTATCTTTGAACGACAAACTTTAAATTTTTCTGAGATAGTGTTTATGGAACTAAAGGATCTGGCCTTGAAACCTGTGGCAAACAGATGGATATTATATCCCAGGTTTCTCATGGCCATAATTTTAACACAGCTAAAATCAGACGGCCTTGTTGGCCTTGGAGTCCCTGCTCCGGCTGTATTGCCTGAAGTATACTCCAGGCACAACTCTGACCCTACAATGAAAGGGGCTGCCCGGCTGCTCAAACCCAAGCAGCGGGAACCCACAGCCTCCACTTCCAGATCCAAAGTCCCCACCAAACCCAAAACCAAAAAGCCCAAAAAGGCTACTCAGGGAGATGAGTCCCCTGAGGATGCCCCTGTAACACCAATACAGGAAACACTTACTGGTTCTAACCCCCCAGTAGTGTCCAAGACTCCACCAACCCTAGCCGCTCAGGCATCCTCTCAACAGGATCCTGATGCAACCAAAATTGGGGATACCACAATGCTGGAACCTATCTCAATTGAGAAGGTTACCATTGAAGAGCACCAGTCACCCCGGGTGCAATCTGCTTCAAACCTATCTCCAAATGCAACCGCCCCTCAAAGCCCAACATTTATTGTTGCACAAGTGTTGAGTCAGCTGCATTCCTCTCCTCCTCCCCAGACACCAATTACAATGGGGAGAACCTCAACAGCTGAGGAAGAGGACCAAAATGCTGCTGATAACCCACAGCACAGGGGTTATAATGTTCAATCTCCCCGTGTAGAGGAGGTTAGAACATCTGGTGAGGCTGCCACTTCTACTGATTCAGCAAATGAACAGGATGAAGTTGGTAACATCTCTAAGACCTCACCAGAGGCAACTGCCGATGAAGGACTCAGTCCTGAGGCAGGAAGTCCCCAGAACCAAGAACAAGGGGCACATGCTACAACTGATCTACACTCAGGGCATGTACATCCTGATTCAATCAGGAGGTCAGGTGATTCAGCAAAGACTGATGATGACCTGGGCTTTTTCTATGATGTCTTAGCCCATAACACAATCCTTGAGGCTGAGGTGAGCAGACTCAAAGAACTGCTTGCCAAAATGTCTCAGGATCAAAGTCCATCTGCCCCAATAAACCACAGATGGCACCTTCATCTGAAGGTTTCCCAAACACTCGCCACTTCACTCAACTGAGCCACCAGCCACTGTTGTTGGCACCACCTCTCAGGGACAGAACCCCTCTGAGCAGATGGTTGCTACATTTCAAAATTCCTTACCTCTCATCACTCCCATCATCAATGAGATTGTACATAAAGCCATTGATGAGAGGATCTCCTCGACTCTAAAAACACTTGTTGATGATGCTGTGCAAAAGAAGCTTTCTGCCATTCAAACCCTGAACCCAATGCACCCAAAAAGGGGGAGTCTAAGGCAGTGAAAGAAAGAAAGAGAAAGAGAGTGGAAGAGGAGAAACAACAAGAAAAAGAACAGGAAAAACAGCTGATCACATACAAGAGAAAGAAAAGTGCTGAAACTCAAAAGCCTGATGAAGAGAAATCATTGGAAGATCTGATTAAAGAAGCTGATGAAGCTCACAGCAGATCAATGGACAGAATAATAGATCAACTCTTCAGACAGGGCTTTGATACAGCCACATTAGACACTGAGATCAGAAGGCTGGAGATTAAGAGATACAAGAAAGATGGGCCAGTTATAGTGTGATGGAAAGGGAGAGGTTGGAGATAATGATCCGGTTTATTGCAAAATACTTGGGAAGATCATTAATTGAGATTAAATCATGGACCAGAGACAGTATTCTGGCAATAACCACCAGAATCTGTGCTTCTGAAGAATTCAACAAGGGGTTGATTATAGAAGCCTTAGACGAAGCAGGTGCTGGGAAGAGAACTGATATGGCCAAGCTTTCCAAAGCCAAACTCACCATAAAAATGCTAGATCAGCCTTCCCAAACTCCCTCTCAAAAAAACCAACCCCACAACTCTCCAAAAATCAACTCAACCCTCAAAACCAACTCCCTTACCCCAAAACCACCTCAAACCACATCCAGTGATGCACCCAGAAGGAGGAGAAGGGTGTGAGGATGGAAGAGAAGAAGAAGAAGAAGATGATGAAGAAGATAGTCTGCCAATCTCTGCTGTTCTAAAATTACCTGAGCCCAGAAGTCAACAAATGATAACACCAGACTTTCAGAGGCAAATGGTGAAAGTTAAGATTGAAGAAGAAGAACAGCAGAAACAGCACGATGAGCAACTTTTGAAGATGATTGACAAAGAGTTTCCTCAGTCATCATCTATACAAGCCATGAAGAAACACGCTCAAAGGCTGTATGCTCTCAGGTATACCTTTCAATATCAAAAGGAGAGAGTAAGGATTTGGCCAGACCCCAGGGTTAGTTCTAGAATTCATAAGAAATCCATACCAAGTAGATACAATGGCCAAGTGAGAAAGACCATAGATGCTGCTATTATGTTGGCCATTGTAGTCTCACCCTGGGAATACTTGAAGACTTCAAGAGAGCCTACAAGTCAAAGATGACCCCTCAAACTCTAATGGAGAACAAAATGGTCAGAAGGGGTTGTTATACAAGAGGCTTGAAGAGATCAAGAAAAATGAACTCCAGTTGTTATTAGAAGGGACTCACCCAGATGAGTTTGCTTACAGAGAGATAACAACTGTTGAGTTGAAAATGGAAAGACGATAAAGTACTTATCAGAGTACTATGGCCCAGAGTTCTTCTTCGAAGGAAGCAGAAGAACTCACTAAGGAGGAAAAAGTTGTTCTCCTTGAGGCCTACGTCAGAGAGTCTTATAGACTCATCAATGGGGGTAGTAGGTTTCATGGTTGGGATAACGGCTCTGTGTCCAGTTCCCCAAGACAGAGTTCCCTTCCATCCTTTGACATTCACATCTACTGAAACCTGTTCCCTGGCCTGTGCTTATCCGAT
Source organism: Flaveria sonorensis (assembly GCA_025506505.1). NCBI lineage: Eukaryota > Viridiplantae > Streptophyta > Magnoliopsida > Asterales > Asteraceae > Flaveria > Flaveria sonorensis. The sequence goes on from CM046438.1 coordinate 43,812,078, forward strand.
ATCTCTAAAGCTGATCAAGAGAGTATTTCTGCCAAGAATAAGTGGGACCTCAATAAGCTTAAAGGTTTTGGCTGCATTGGTTCAGGGGGAGTTTGTTGGACCAAAAGAACCAATGAGCCTGATCAGAAAAACCTTTAAGTCCCACGGACATTACCACACTGAAGTTGTCTGCAACAGCTGAAGACTCAAAGTCTGATAACAAAGGTCTGAAGAACAAAGTCTGAAGTGAAAGAGCTGAAGACAAGTCTGAAGTGAAGAGCTGAAGACAAAGTCTGAAGTGAAAGAGTGAAGACAAAGTCTGAAGACAAAAGCTGAAGACAAAGACTGAAGACCAAGTTTCAGAGATTGTCACAACAGCTGAAGAAGACCTCTTCAGTAGTTGTGATGGTTTCCTTTCAGTAGTTGTAGTTTTCCTTTCAGTACTTGTAGTTTCAGTAGTTTTATGTTTCTTCGTGTATGGAATAATCTGAGATGTTTCAGTTGTTGTGAACATTCTCAGTAGTTGCTTACTTTCAGTAGTTTGTAATAATTCTGTTAGATGTCACTATCAAGTGACATCAGCAGACGTCACATTCCTATATATAAGGAATGCTGACCTAATTGTAATCGGGCCTTAGGAAAACCTAGCAGCCGCCACAACGAAGCATGTGTGCATGAATGTTATTATCCCTTTGCAGAAAACCCTATATCTATATAACCGTGTACTGTTCCATTGAATATTTATGTGTTCTTGCTATATTTGCTTAATTCTTGCTCTAATTCCGCTGTGATTCAACTCTAATGATCAAACTTAGATCT
>CM046438.1:43812975-43830475 GCA_025506505.1 Flaveria sonorensis
TGTTATATTCTTAAGCCAGGTTTCAAAATTTCAGAGGCTGGATCCTTTTTAAATCACCAGAAAAAGGTAACACCTATGTGTTGGACATGAACAACACAGCACTACAAGCAAAGAAACATGCATGATTCTAAATCATCAGAAGATGAAGCACAACTGTGGCATAGAAGGATGGCTCATTCAAACTTGAAAAACATGAATAAATTAGGAAAATGACTTAGTCATTGGTGTTCCAAAGAAAGAATTTTACTGTTCTAATCACTGTTTATCATGCTATAAAGGAAACAACATAAAGTCCCCACATAAGTTAAAACAATTAACACAAACACAACACCACTGAAGTTACTACACATGGACCTCTTTGTTCCAACCAATGTATTTAAGCATTGGCAAAAGGCAATACTGTTTGGGTGATTGTTGATGATTTCACTAGATTCACTTGGGTATTTTTTTTAAAACATAAAAGTGAAACATCAAAAACTTTAATGGAATTCATCACTAAGATAGAAATCAACTTGATCTAAGAATCAAGATACTGAGAAGTGATAATGGAACTGAATTTGTTAACTATGTTTTAGATACTTTTTGCAGAGACAAAGGCATAGCCAGACAATTCAGTGCACCAAGAACTCCACACAGAATGGAGTTGCTGAGAGAGAAAGAGAACTCTAATTGAAGCTGCAAGAACAATGCTAGCTGAATCACAGCTGCCAATAACATTTTGGGCACAGAAGCTGTGAACACAACATGCACGTTCAAAACAGAACTTTGATTGTCAAAGAACATAATAAAACACCCTATGAACTACTGTTTAAAGAAAACCTTTTATAGGATATCTTAAAGATTTTGGGAGTCACGTATCTATATTAAACACAAAAAAACAGTTAGGAAAATTTGCTGAAAAAGCATACGATGGTTTTCTTTGTTGGTTATTCATCAACATCTAAATCATATAGAGTATACATTCCATATGATAACATAGTGGAAGAAACTCCTAATGTATCCTTTGATGAATCGTTATTTCCATAGTCTGTGAAAGGATCATCTTGGCTGTTTGATATAGATGCATAACTAACTCATTTAACTCTGGTTATCTAATGTGACAGGTGCTGCAGATACATGTTACCCCTATGTTCCTCCAAATATGGGTGTACCATTGATAGTTGATCCACCTAGAATTGTTCTTCAGAGTTCCAAAGTGACAATGATCCAGATGCATCAGCTCAACAAGCAAAGATGGTTCGGATGATCTTACACCATGCACATTAGAAGTACCATCTACTTCCGTAGATGTCTCTACTTCCACAGATGATGGTCTGAAATCCCCCAAGGACAAAATCACCTCAAACCACCTCACACCAATGCCATATACAGATATATCTGCTACAGAGAATACAACTGATCATTTGCATGCTATAGAAGGCATGTCCATAACCCTTGAAGGAATACCTATTCCTGCAGAAACTCATTCAGCTGCACCAGAAAATGAGATGGACTATTTGTTGACTCTCCATCATAACTGACCCCATTCCCACAACCAACATCACAAACCTAGACTCATCCATACAAGTTAATGATGTACCAATAGTTAGAACACAGAAGTATCACCCAATTATAACATGATAGTGACCTCAACAGCAGAACTACTAGAAAACAAGGGGAGCAGGAAACATCTAGTTGTTTCTCCTATTTTCTTTCATAAGTAGTTCCATCCAACATAACAGAAGCCTTGAAAGATAACAGCTGGATTGAAGCAATGCAAGAAGAACTTTAGCAGTTCAGGAAACAAAAAGTGTGGAATCTAGTTGATCTCCCTGAAGGCCAATATCCTATTAGCACAAGATGGTTATTCAAAAATAAGCTAAATGATAGGGAATATCATCAGAAACAAAGCAAGACTAATTGCACAAGGCTACACATAAAGAAGGCATAGACTATGATAAAGTCTTTGCACCAGTTGCAAGGATTGAGGTAATTAGAGTGTTCTTAGCCTATGCTTCATATAAGAATTTACAGTTTACCAAATGGATGTAAAATGTGCCTTTTTATATGGAAAGATTGATGAAGAGGTTATGTCTCTCAACCACCAGGCTTTGAAGATCCAGATTATCCTCACAGGGTGTACAAGCTTGACAAAGCTTTATATGTCTCCATCAAGCACCAAGGAAATGGTATGAAACATTGTCCAAATTCCTACTAAACATGGGTACAAAAGAGGTACAATTGAGCAGACACTCTTCCTCAAACATGAACATCAGGATCTCTTAGTTGTACAAATATATGTTGATGACATCATATTGGATCAACAAACAAGAGACTATGTGAAGAGTTTGAAGCCTTAATGCAATCTGAGTTTCAGATAAGTTCAATGGGAGAATTAACATTCTTTCTAGGATTACAATTTCATTAAAAAACAGATGGCATTTTCATCAATCAAGAAAAATATGTCCTTAAACACTAAGAAATACAACTTTGCATAATCCTCCTCATGCAAAACATCAGCATCTACTATAGACAAAATTGTACCGGATCCAACAGGGAAGTCTATTGATCAAAGATTATATAGATCTATGATAGGATCACTAATGTACTTAACTGCTAGTAGACCTGACATAATGTTTGCTGTGTGTGTTTGTGCTGGTATCAAGCAGATCCAAAGGAGTCTCACTTGAATGCAGTAAAGAGAATCTTCAGATACCTCAAAGGAAGCTAATACTTGGTCTCTGGTATCCCAAAGAAGAGATTTCAAACTTTACTCATATTCAGACAGTGACTACGGAGGCTGCAACAATAACAGGAAATCAACAACTGGAGGATGTCAATTCTTAGGACCACAGCTTGTGTCTTGGCAGTGCAAAAAGCAGAAAAATGTTTCAGTATCCACAACTGAGGCTGAGTACATAGCTACTTCAGCTGGGTGCTCTCAGGTTCTATGGTTGCAAAACCAATTACTTGACTATGGTTATAATTTTCTTCAAACTCCAATATACATAGATAACTCAGCTGCTATGTTTATCACTGCTAATCCAGTTCAACATAGTAAAACTAAACACATTGAAATTAGATACCATTTTCTAAGAGATTGCTCAGAAAAGGGCTTGATCAAAGTGGACACAACAAATCAACTTGTTGATTTGTTCACTAAAGCCTTTGATTCAGTTAGATTTAATTTCTTAATTGAATCCTTAGGCATGCTCAACCTAGATTAGTTCACAACAACAACAACAATACTTGTCGATTACCTGTAATCATATGAGAAAGGCAAACAGTTTTCTTAAATAACTACCTAAGGCAGTGATATTCTAAGGATATGATAGTACATTATAACTTGACATTCACTCTGCTCTTCAATCAACAACTACCTACTGATCAGATGTGTTTGATATGTGAATAGGTTTAGCTTGAGTGGAAACTTAACAATGTCATGCACAACATAAAGTCAAGGTGACTAAGAGTGGACAAGTCATTGAGAGAAGCATTCAAGTAAGTCTAATCCGATGTGATCAGGATAACACCCATGCACACTTACTATGTTGTAACACCTTATAACCTCTATCTTTGCGCATCATGACCCTCTGTTTTGCGTAAGCAAAGACCTGGGTCAACGGGCACCTCTGTTTTACGTGAGTAAAGACCTGGTGATCGGATGCTAATCATCAAAAGTTCCAAAAGGAACTGATCTCAAAGAATCAAATGTGATCATTTATTGCAGAGCATGCAAATCATCTCAGCATTTATAAGATTTCAAAGAAATCTTAAGATAGAGCTTATAATCTACGAAACATAGTTTCAGTGTGATAAAGTGATAACTTGACAAACTTCTGGAGGACTAACTTACATTTCAATGATGAGTTCATCTTTGTTACCGATAATTCTTACCAAAACATGATAATCAGCATGATACGTTAAACTACACTCTTGACTGAATTTCTGCGGATCCACATATTTGCAATCAGCACTAGATCAAGTAAATAATCTCACACAATATTCAGGAAATGTCTAGATTATCGTAAGATCCCTAGTATATCCTATGTTTGCCTGTAACAAGCTATGAACATCATTTATTTTCTCTATGATTATTAGTTGAACAAATTAATTACTGTTCATGCTATTTTCTTAAATTTTTGACAAATACATAAGTCTATGATTAATAACAAATTTAGGGGGTGTAGTCAAAGTATGAAACTGAGATTCAAATGAGTTTAACTAATTTCAAATACAAGATTACTAGAGTCTAAACCTAAGGGGAGTATTGTTAGGTCTAGACTCATCTATAGGTTTAGATGATCAATCAACTCTTGTAATCACACTTGTAATTATATTTGAATGATATGATGTGAATGATTTTGATTACATTTGTGTTTATGAATGAACAATATAATGTTACATCTCATTATATATGTGTAACACCCGGAAAATTTTAAAAGACGAGAAAGAAGAATAAATGTGCAAAAAAGAAAGAAAACACAATTTAACCTAAGTTGAGGGGCTAAATGTGTCAAAAGGACAAAAAGAATAAAAGTGGGTGCAAAAGGTGATGGCCGCCCACACCTTCCTGCATATTTCACTTCACCGGATTTTAGAGAGAGAAAGAGCTGAATTTTCGGTTTTGAAGAAGAAGAACAAGGAATCGAATTCAAGGTAAGAATTCATCGTTTTAAGTTGTTCTTGGCCGGCCTATGCCTCGGTTGCATGCTTATGTGTGTTTGTTTGTGTTTGGGTTGTGTTTTGTGGGTTTTAGGTGTGTGAACTCATTGCATTCGGGTTTGAAGGAAGTCTTGCGAAAGATTGCTAAGGTGAGTTCTAGATCCCCGGTTTCTATGTTTTAAACCTGTTTTGGGGCTGGAAATGCATGTAACTAACTTTTTAATATGTCCAGTATTTTGTACCGTAAGTTTGGCCCTGTTCTTTAGTGGGTGTGTTAGGGCCTGCATGTTTTGCTCGGTTTATGTGGTTGTATGCTTGTTCTAAGAGATTAGCATGCTAGATCGGTGCGATGAATGTATAAGAATGAGGATTGGGAACTGATTATAGTGTAAGATGCGGTTTCAGGTTAGTTGATCATCCGCATTAAGTTTGAATATTTGCATAAGTGTTGTTCATCCGCATTAGTTAAGTCTTCATCCGCATTTGATGAACACATCGACTATTTTGTTCACCCGCATTTGCTAAGTGTTCATCCGCATTTGTTGTATGTTCATCCGCATTTGTTTTGTCCATGCGCATTTGCTTCAGTCATCCGCATTTGGTTCATGCGCATTTCTTTGGGACACTTAGAATATTTTCTGAGGTGTTCATCCGCATTTGGTTACTCATCCGCATTTGTTTATTCATCCGCATTTGTTTGCTCATCCGCATTTCTTTAAGGAGACAGAATTTTCTGAGATTTTGGGATGTAGAGCTTAAGTGTTAAGAAAGGAGGTTTTATGGGGGACTGTGCTTGTTTACGATTTGCATGCTTTGTATGCTGTTGTGATGATGTTGTTCCATGTTATGTTTATGTCGTGACCTTACGTGGTGTGACGTATGAATATGCTTATGTAAAGTAGTACTTAACGAAAGTGGAAGATAACTAAAGAGAAGTAAGAATGAATGCATGCATTAATGAACGATCGGAAGTAAGAAAAGTCTTGCAAGCACTGTAAGGAGGTTCACACCCAATGAAGGGTGTTAGCTCAACGGTGTGCGGGTTAGCTACCCCAGAAGGATGCACACTGGGGTCTAGTCTTTGTGACTGACCATACGTACGGGACCATTGTCGCTTACCCCGGTGCTGGGCCCGCCTAGTGCATGATGTTTGAAGTCTATTTATAGTCTTCGGCCCAGTACCCGCCTTGTGCATGATGTTTGGGGTATAGCACATGGCATTGGTCCAAATGATGATACCCCGGTGCTGGGCCCGCCTCGGGCATGATGTTTGAAGTCTATTTATAGTCTTCGGTCCCAGTACCCGCCTTGTGCATGATGTTTGGGGTATAGCTCGAGGCATTAGCCTGGAGCATAGAGAAGTGAAAGTAATAATGATCGAATGAAATGTACGATAAGAAAGAGAATGAATGTAAGTTGACGATGATGAAAGATAATAATGAGATTATCTATTTGTACGTATGATGTATGATCGCTTACGAAAGTAAAGTACGGTTTTAATCGAAAGAAAAGTATTTTATTTATAAAACTAGAACTCACTCAGCAACGCTGACTTTTATGTAATTTCCAGTTGGCAGGTAATGTTGCTGAGGATGGCACGGGGCAGCTACTTGGCGTTTTTGGGATGGCATCCATTGTTTAAATTATGACGTTTTTGCATTGTAATGCGAACAAACAATATTTTGTAACGATTATGAATGTTGTATTATTTTGCAAAAGCAATGATGAAATGATTTTAAATTATTCCGCTGCATGTTTTAGTAACCTAAATATATGTTTTATGTTTTATGTGCAATGATTGACCAGCTGTAAGCGTCCGGGAACGGGGCCTTACAAGTTGGTATCAGAGCCAAAGTTTAAGTGAAACGGGTAAATATTTTCAAAAGAAACCTAAACTTAAACTGAGAATGGGACAAAGGGAAGGGATGCCAGTCCGAGTAGCTGCGTGCCATCAGGTATTTTCTTAATGTTAACCGGTATTACGTGCGCATGTTATGTGATTTATGTGCTTCTTAGTAGATTTAGATACTGATGAAGTCAGGATAGGAAATGCTTGGGGTATGAAGAGTAAAGTAAGTGGCTAATCACAACTGGCCACTGTAATTAGGGACTTACTATACTTGACATAAACTGAGTTGTTACCTTGAATGACCGTGTTGGTGTTTGAATCTTATAGCGTGTTAGAGGATGGCCGGTGGTAGATCTTCGAAGGCTTCTCGAGGTGGAGGTCGTGGTGGACGTGGTGCTGGACCACGGGTCACGAGAGGAAGGCCTAGGGCTGAAGAGGTGGCTCACGAAGAGCCCGAGACCCCTCATCCGGAGGGTGGTGATGAGAGTGCCAATTTAAGGGCCTCAGTGAAGGAGGCGGTGGTGGAAGAGGTTCACCAGGTCATGCAGACGATTCTACCGTCTGTGGTGACCGAAGTGATTAAGGCTGTACGAGAAGGAGAGAGGAAGGAAAGGAGGAGACCCGCGGAGGAAAGGGAGCAACCGGAGACTGAGACGGTTGTCTCCAGTGAAGAAGAAGGAGAAGAGCCTGTGCAGGAGATAGCACGAGGCTGTAACTATGGGGCATTTCAAAGATGCAAGCCCCCGACTTTTGACGGAAATGGCACTGCGGCTGCTGCTCACCGGTGGGTGAGAGAGATGGAAGCTGTTCTAGATATCAGCGAGTGCCGGGAAGATCAGAAGGTGAAGTTCGCCACCCACTCATTTGTGGACTCGGCCCTATGTTGGTGGGACAATATTGTCCAGGCCGAGGGTAGTAGAGCGATTGGCAGGATGAGGTGGAATGAGTTGAAGAAACTGGTGATCGAGGAGTTTTGTCCTCACCGAGAGCTCGACAAGGTTGAGAGGGAGTTCCTACAGCTGGAGGCGGGAACCATGACACATCAGCAATATACCACCAAATTCAATGAGATGGCACGGCTGGTGCCGGATCAGGTGACACCCTTGTCACGAAAGATTAAGAGATACATTCAGGGCTTGCCGGCGGACATCCGCAGGCACATGATCGCCGCCCGACCGAGCACGTTTAGGTCAGTGGTTGATCTGGCAGGGAGGCTGTATGATGAACGGGAAGTGGTGGTGGCTGAGGTGAGTAAGAAAGGTGGTGGTGACCGGAACTGGAACGGGAAGAGGTTTGGTAGGGGTGGTGCCCCGACAAACAACAAGCGTGCACGGGTGGATGACCGCCGTGTGGTCACATCTGGTGCGGGGTCGAAGAGGTGTGGCAAATGTGGAAAGGAGCATTTCGGAGAATGTAGGCGGGGATTGAATGTATGCTTCCTGTGTGGGAGGACAGGGCATATAGCAAAGGATTGTCGTATGGCCAGATGTTTTAACTGTGGTGGAGAGGGTCACATGAGCAGGGAATGCAAGAAGCCAAGGGCTGAGAGTTCCGGAGCGAAGAAGACGACCGGAACCGAAGGGCAGAAAGCAAGCGCCAGAGCATTCACGATGACCCAGGAGGAGGCTAGGACGGACCCCGATGTTGTGTCAGGTACGTTCCTAGTAAACCAAACTCTTGCCTCCGTGTTATTTGATTCCGGTGCTAGTAAGAGCTTCATTTCTGCTGCCTTTTGTGCTAAGTTGCCTTTAAGGAGTAGGAGTATTGACGAGCCCTTCGATGTAGAAACTGCCATAGGTAAGTCTACCAGGATTTCTGAGATGATGGAAGGCTGTGTCATAGAAGTAGAAGGTCATAAATTTCCTGTTAGACCATTCGTGATGACCTTAGGCGGTTTCGATGTAGTCCTGGGAATGGACTGGTTAGCGGCCTACGAGGCGAATATCGTATGTCGCAAGAAGATGATTGGACTGACAGCGCCTGACGGGAGTTCGGTGACGATTTACGGTGATCGAGTTACTACGATTCCGAAGGTGATTTCAATGGCGGTGGCGGGAAAGTGTATGAGGCGTGGATGTAGTGCCTACTTGGCCTACGTAAAAGATGTTGATACGCCAACACCACAATTGTCTGATGTACCGGTTGTGTGTGACTTCCCAGACGTGTTCCCAGAAGATTTACCAGGTGTACCGCCGGACCGTGAGATTGAGTTTCAGATCGACCTGATACCCGGTGCCCAACCTGTTGCTAAGGCACCGTATCGGTTAGCCCCCTCTGAGCTGAAGGAATTGATGGAGCAACTGCAAGAGTTGCTTGATAAGGGGTTCATTAGACCGAGTATCTCTCCATGGGGTGCCCCGGTTTTGTTTGTAAAGAAGAAGGACGGTAGTATGAGGATGTGTATTGACTACCGCGAGCTGAACAAGTTGACGGTGAAGAATCGGTATCCATTGCCGAGGATTGATGACCTGTTTGATCAGCTCCAAGGTGCCAGTTGGTTTTCGAGAATAGATCTCCGATCTGGTTACCATCAGTTGAAGGTGAAGGAGCAGGATATTCCTAAAACAGCTTTTCGTACGCGTTATGGACACTACGAGTTCCTCGTTATGTCTTTCGGTTTAACCAACGCGCCAGCTGCTTTTATGGATCTGATGAATCGAGTGTGTCGGCCGATGTTGGATAAATCAGTGATTGTGTTCATCGATGATATCTTGATTTATTCGAAGAGCGAGGTGGAACATGCCGGTCACATTCGAGAGGTATTAGAGACGTTGAGAAGGGAGAAGTTGTATGCTAAGTTCTCCAAGTGCGCGTTCTGGTTGCGCGAGGTTCAGTTTTTGGGTCACGTGGTGAATCCCGAGGGGATTATGGTAGACCCGGCAAAAGTGGAAGCTGTGATGCAATGGAAGTCTCCAAGGACGCCATCCGAGATCCGTAGTTTCTTGGGGTTGGCGGGCTATTATAGGAGATTCATCCAAGACTTCTCTAAGATAGCTTCTCCACTGACCAAGTTGACCCGTAAGGATGTGAAGTTTGTTTGGGGTCAAGAGCAAGAGAAGGCTTTCGAAGAGTTGAAGACGAGGTTGACTCAAGCTCCTGTCTTATCATTACCCGAAGGGAGCGAGGATTTGGTGGTTTATTCAGATGCTTCTTACTCGGGATTGGGTTGCGTACTGATGCAGCGAGGAAAGGTTATAGCTTACGCATCCCGACAATTGAAGGTTCATGAGGTTAATTACCCTACTCATGATTTGGAGCTAGCAGCTGTGGTCTTTGCATTAAAAATTTGGAGGCACTACCTGTACGGGACGAGGTGCACCATCTTCACTGACCACAAGAGCTTGAAGTACTTCTTCGAGCAGAAGGATTTGAACATGAGGCAAAGGAGATGGTTGGAACTGATAAAGGATTATGATTGTGAAATCCATTACCATCCGGGCAAAGCCAACGTAGTGGCGGATGCCCTTAGCCGAAAGGAGAGGCCTGAACCAATCCGGGTGAAGGCTTACCAATTGATTTTGACCTCCGATGTGATGAAGAAGGTCAAGGAGTTTCAAGATGAGGCGTTGAAGGAAGATCATCTTAACTCTGAAAGGATGAGAGGTCTAGTCGCGGAATTGGGTGAAAACACTCTCGGTGTTAGAACCCGATTCGGACGAATGTGGATTCCTCGTTATGGGGATCTACGTGGGAAGATCATGGACGAAGCTCATAAGACTCGATACTCCATTCATCCCGGTGCCACGATGTATCAGGATATGAAGAAAGATTATTGGTGGCCGGGTATGAAGCGTGACGTAGTGGAGTACGTGAGTAAGTGCCTTACTTGCTTGCAAGTGAAGGCGGAGCATCAGAAGCCATACGGTAAGATCCAACCTTTGGATATACCCGAGTGGAAGTGGGAGCATATCACCATGGACTTTATCACGAAGCTACCGCGTACCGTGAAGGGGTACGATGCCATATGGGTGATAGTCGACCGTCTGACGAAGAGTGCTCACTTCCTACCGATCCGAGAGACGTATTCATCTGAGAAGTTAGCGGATCTATTCATCAGGGAGATTGTAACTCGTCACGGTGTGCCGGTGTCTATTGTTTCTGATCGTGACACTCGGTTTACATCTAAGTTCTGGAAGAGATTTCATGATGCAATGGGGACGAGGTTACACATCAGCACGGCTTATCATCCACAGACGGATGGTCAGTCGGAGAGAACCATTCAGACGCTTGAGGATATGCTTCGGGCATGCGTCATTGATTTTGGAGGTAGTTGGGATGACCACTTACCGTTAGCGGAGTTCTCATACAATAACAGTTATCATGCCAGCATTGGTATGCCCCCTTATGAGATGCTATACGGTAGGAGATGTAGAACACCCGTTTGTTGGGTGATATTGGTCAGAGGAGTTGGGAAGTATTGAGGTGATTGAGGCTACGACTGAGAAGCTTGAAAGATCAAAGCCTTTATGAAGGCAGCCAAAGATAGGCAGAAGTCGTATGCCGACAAGAGACGTAGACCGATTGAGTTCAAGGTGGGAGATAGAGTTATGTTGAAAGTCTCACCTTGGAAGGGATCATTCGGTTTAGAAAGCGGGGCAAGTTGAGCCCGAGATACATAGGGCCTTTCCGAATCATTGCTCGAGTAGGAGAGGTGGCCTACAGGTTGGAGTTACCCGATGAGTTAAGTGGAATTCACCCTACATTCCATGTATCTCATCTGCGGAAGTGTTTAGCTGACAAAGATATGGTTGTACCACTGGAAGACATTGAAGTTGATGAAAGGCTCAATTATGTGGAGCAACCAGTGGCAATCATTGATCGCAAGGAGAAGAGGTTAAGGAATAAAGTGGTTCCCCTGGTGCGTGTACAGTGGAAGCACAGGAAGGGATCCGAGTCTACGTGGGAGACTGAAGAAGAGATGAGGCAGTATTACCCACATCTGTTCGAGGAATAACAGGTTTCGGGGACGAAACCTATATAAGGGGGGTGGACTTGTAACACCCGGAAAATTTTAAAAGACGAGAAAGAAGAATAAATGTGTAGAAAAAGAAAGAAAACACAATTTAACCCAAGTTGAGGGGCTAAATGTGTCAAAAGGACAAAAAGAATAAAAGTGGGTGCAAAAGGTGATGGCCGCCCACACCTTCTGCATATTTCACTTCACCGGATTTTAGAGAGAGAAAGAGAAGAGCTGAATTCGGTTTTGAAGAAGAAGAACAAGGAATCGAATTCAAGGTAAGAATTCATCGTTTTAAGTTGTTCTTGGCCGGCCTATGCCTCGGTTGCATGCTTATGTGTGTTTGTTTGTGTTTGGGTTGTGTTTTGGTTGGGTTTAGGTGTGTGAACTCATTGCATTCGGGTTTGAAGGAAGTCTTGCGAAAGTTGCATAAGGTGAGTTCTAGATCCCCGGTTTCTATGTTTTAAACCTGTTTTGGGGCTGGAAATGCATGTAACTAACTTTTTAATATGTCCAGTATTTTGTACCGTAAGTTTGGCCCTGTTCTTTTAGTGGGTGTGTTAGGGCCTGCATGTTTTGCTCGGTTTATGTGGTTGTATGCTTGTTCTAAGAGATTAGCATGCTAGATCGGTGCGATGAATGTATAAGATGAGGATTGGGAACTGATTATAGTGTAAGATGCGGTTTCAGGTTATTGATCATCCGCATTAAGTTTGCAATATTTGCATGTGTTGTTCATCCGCATTAGTTAAGTCTTCATCCGCATTTGTTGTATGTTCATCCGCATTTGTTTGCCATGCGCATTTGCTTCAGTCATCCGCATTTGGTTCATGCGCATTCTTTGGGACACTTAGAATATTTTCTGAGGTGTTCATCCGCATTTGGTTACTCATCAATATTTGTTTATTCATCCGCATTTGTTTGCTCATCCGTATTTCTTTAAGGAGATGGAATTTTTCTGAGATTTGGGATGTAGAGCTTAAGTGTTAAGAAAGGAGGTTTTATGGGGGACTGTGCTTGTTTGCGATTCACATGCTTTGTATGTGTTATGATGATGTTGTTCCATGTTATGTTTATGTCGTGACCTTACGTGGTGTGACGTATGGATATGCTTACGTAAAGTAGTACTTAACGAAAGTGGAAGATAACTAAAGAGAAGTAAGAATGAATGCATGCATTAATGAACGATTGGAAGTAAGAAAAGTCTTGCAAGCACTGTAAGGAGGTTCACACCCAATGAAGGTGTTAGCTCAACGGTGTGTGGGTTAGCTACCCCAAAGGATGCACACTGGGGTCTAGTCTTTGTGACTGACCATACGTACGGGTCCATTGTCGCTTACCCCGATGTTGGGCCCGCCTCGGGCATGATGTTTGAAGTCTATTTATAGTCTTCGGCCCAGTACCCGCCTTGTGCATGATGTTTGGGGTATAGCACATGGCATGGTCCAATGATGATACCCGATGCTGGGCCCGCCTCGGGCATGATGTTTGAAGTCTAATTATAGTCTTCGGCCTAGTACCCGCCTTGTGCATGATGTTTGGGGTATAGCTCGAGGCATTAGCCTGGAGCATAGAGAAGTGAAAGTAATAATGATCGAATGAAATGTACGATAAGAAAGAGAATGAATGTAAGTTGACGCCGATGAAAGATAATAATGAGATTATCTATTTGTACGTATGATGTATGATCGCTTACGAAAGTAAAGTACGGTTTTAATCGAAAGAAAAGTATTTTATTTATAAAACTAGAACTCACTCAGCAACGTTGACTTTTATGTGTTTCCAGTTGGCGGGTAATGTTGCTGAGGATGGCACAGGGCAGCTACTTGGCATTTTTGGGATGGCATCCATTGTTTAAATTATGACGTTTTTGCATTGTAATGCGAACAAACAATATTTTGTAACGATTATGAATGTTGTATTATTTTGCAAAAACAATGATTGAAATGATTTTAAATTATTCCGCTGCATTGTTTTAGTACGCCTAAATATGTTTTATGTTTTATGTGCAATAATTGACCAGCTGTAACCGTCCCGGGAGCGTGGCCTTACAATATGTTATAATATATGATATAATGTATTTCATAATGTATGTGTGAATGTGTGCAATGAACATCAAACTGTGTCTATTTGGAAAATTGACCAAGTGTTAGAATAACTACGGATGAATAAAGTGTTCTTTCATAGATGTTCTCAGGAATACAACTGAAGTGAACATCCATAGATCTCCTGCGGAAGAACAATTCCAGCTGAAGAAGTCAAAAGAACAAAGTGAAGCTACTGAAGGAGAAATTGTCATGGAAGAACAAGTTCAAGAACTCCTACGGAACCACAATCACAGAAGAACAAGCAATGAAGATCAAGTGTTGCTGCGGAAGACTAAGTTCCTGTGAAAGAAGAAATTCCTACGGAAGACCGTTTAACACTTGTATGATTTTACATCATCAAGTAGTAAACTAACAGAAAGTCAACAAGTCAACTTGTATGATTTCACATAGGTGTTACCTTTTCTTGGTACTTTAAGAAGGATCCAGTCTTCTGGAATTTTGAAACCTGGCTTAAGAATATAACAATCAGAGTTATCAAAGAAAGCAGTATAGTGTTGGTCACAGATTTGAGATACACTTAGTAAATTAAACTGCAAGTTTTCACAAAAATTAACTTTATCAAACTTTAAAACTCCACTTGTTACCATTCCTTCACCTGTGATTTTACCTCCCTTCTTATCCCCCAAATGCTACATAATGCTACATATGAAGCATTTTTATGTTTGAAATCCTGTAGGAGGGTACATTTTTATGTCATGTGTCTGGAACAGCCACTGTCAACATACCATTTATTGTCAGCCCTCCTTGGATGTTCCTGCAAACAGAATAAACTTAGTTAGACTTAGGAGCCCAAGCCTTTTTCTTAGTTGAAACCTTATGGTTCTTCAGTTCTTTGTCCAACTTTGCTGCTGATGATATCTTACCTCTACCTGACATGATGTCAAAGGGTTCTTGTTTAGCCTGCAAGTATTTCTTCTGAGCTTTGTCTTTGCTTAATGATTGAGCAATTTCTTGCTTATTCCGTATGACTTCTGTGGATCTCACAGACTTCTTCCGCAATGATCTGTTGAAGTCACGGACGTTTCTTCTGAGGCTCTATTTGTTGGCTTTTCCTTGTTAAGTTTATTGAATGCATGTATGCCTTCATTTAGTTGCTCAATCCTTGTGTGGATTGTCTTCAGTAGATTTCTTTGTTTTGGTGGATAGGGTAGTTTAAGTTCATTCAGTACCCTTGGACTGAGTATTTAGTTAAAACAGTTTTACCCTTATACAAACCAGCATTATCAGACTTATCATCATCATGCAAGTCATCATAGTTATCATAATCAAATTCTAATTTACTTTGATTTGAGTGTTCTAATTCTGATGAATTAGATTCATATAATTTAGTGTCATTAGTTACATTACTATTATTTTTATATGTTGACTCACACATGTTATTGGACACAAAGTGATTAGATAAACTATTGGTCATGGACTCGGGCAAAGAAGTATAGTTATCATTCACTGGTGGTGGAACTACATGAAATCCCAATCCTGACTTGTTCTTTGATTCAATATGAGAGGTTAATAGTTTCTCATACTGTTGTGATGACAATTGGAATTTCTGCAATTTCACCTCAGTAGATGCATGATCTGACATAGACTCGATTAAAGATGTAGTCAGATGCTCAACTTGTGCTTTTAGGTTATAATTTTCAGATACAATTTTATCTAAATCCTTTTGTAAAGATTAATTTTGACTTGATAAAGTTTGTGTTCTCTAACATGAGATTCATTTATAAGCAGTGTTTCTTTTACTTTATCAGCCAATTGTTGAGCATGTGTTCTATATCTTTCTACTTCATCTATGCAAGTGGGAGAACACAACCTTTCTCTTACCTCAGCGGCCATTGGAGGAACTTTGTTTTCCATGTTGGCCATTAAAGCTTGATTCTCTGCAAGTACTTCCTTTTCATACATGCTCCAGTCACAAGGACCATCCTGCAAAATAATTAGACCAGTTTCTTAAGCATTAGTGATACCTGTTTTATTGTTTGTTGTTGGTGAGGATGCATTGGTTAATTGAGGTTGTATAAAGTTCTTTTGACTAGGTTGTCTTGAGTCAGTTGACTGCTGTTGATTGCTGTTGCACTCCCTCTAAAAGTGTCCATATAAGTTGCATTTAAAGCATCTTACTTTGGTCTTGTCCACACCGATTTTTGTTGATCTTCCTCCTACAGACAGTCCTTTGTTTCTTTTCATGTACATCTTTGCTCTGTAGGCGATCATTTCCATTTGCCATTGCAGATCCATCTCTTCTACCTCATCAAGATGAAGTTCTTATAGATCTTGTTGACAAAAGTGAGCAGGAGTCAAACTACTTCCTAGATAAGCCTGAAAGCTTGAACTGAAGGCTGCAAAGGCAGCTTTTTGTTCTTCAGACTCTAGAACCATAGTAATTGGTTTTGTTTGATTTTTATTCTTTTTGGTTTTGGACTCATCAGCTTTTCTTTTAGCCTTTTTGTTCTGATTGCTGTGATTACTTGATTTTGAAGACTTTGCATCATAGAAACTTGTCTCTTCTTCATGTTCACTCTCATCACAAGAATTGTCTTCATCTTCATTGGAGATGAATGCACTTCCAGTACTTTTCAATTCTTTGAATTGATAAGGAGCTATAGGTGCTTTCACACTTTTAATTCTTGAATTTTCATCCAGTTCCAATGCTTCTACCTTTGCCACTAGAGTGTCTAGTCCTATTGCTTTTAAGTCAATAGTACATAGACACAGTTTGTATCCAGTTCTCAGGCAATGAATGAAGCATCTTTTTGTTCAGCTCTTCATTGTTGTACTCAAGCTCAAGTATGTTTATCTCTGTAAAAATTTGCATGAATCTATGCAATTGTTGAAGAACTGACTCACCCGGAATATGATGGAATGTTTCATATTATGCATGGAGAGTATCCTTTTTATGCTTCTAATCTCGTCACTTCCTTCACACAAAGTGTGTAGGATTTTCCATAGCGAGTTAGCTGTTTTATATGATTCACACCTGATCAAGAGTTCTTCAGGCAAAGCCATAGTAAGCATACTATAGGCTTTGATGTCAATCTTGACTTTCTTAGCATCATTAGGTGATAAATTCTTTAGACTTATGGGTTGATTTTTATCCTTATAGTCCGCACCTAAAGCAGGTGGAATATAAGGTCCTTTGGTAATCGAAGCCCATAGGTCTGAACTTGTATAATTGATATGATTCCTGAACCTGATTTTCCATGTTTTAAAATCAGATTTGTTTTCTAGTTTAGGAGGTTGATAAGCACCAACAACTAAATTACTCATGATAATTAATTTTTATTTAGAAAGCAACAATTTTGTTTTAGCAGTAATCGATTAAACAAATCAAAGCTGATAGATCAATTGATTTGGATCAATGAGGACCAAGCTCTGATACCACCTGTGAATCCAAGGATTGTTAAGGAATTATAGGTTTGATTTGAACAAGTATTGATCGCGGAATTATCAACACTTGCTGTTTAAGAGATTCTCAAACTAGAAATCAATCAAGCAATAGAACAACCAGAATATAAGAATAATCAAACCACGAGTGTTAACGAATGATGATCGTAATGCTTTCTTGTTGCTATTGATGTTTTGATGTAAATGTTGCTTATGTTGCTTGGTCGTATGTTGATCGTCTATCTACATCTGATCTTGATCTCATGTTATATAGAGATCTTATTCTATTCTGTTTCTAATCCATTGCTAATCTTTTGCTAACTTGTTGTTATAATATAGCTAACTATAGTTATCTGAATCTTCGCCATATTTATCGGCATAGGAATTAGAGATTTACAATGAAATAAATACATATAATGTTGTTGATGTGACGTAGAATATTCGCTTGAAATATATGTCTTCCATCGCCATTAATGTTGTTGTTCTGCCACATTGACTTGTTGACTTTCTATTAGTTGACTACTTGATGATGTGAAATCATACAAGTGTTAAACAGTCTTC
>CM046438.1:43835475-43896697 GCA_025506505.1 Flaveria sonorensis
AACTAAAAGTTATATATTTAACAAGCAGCATAACGGAGCCTTTGACTAAACTCATAATTCATTTTGTATAGTTCTTAAGCAGGAGTTACCACTAGTCACTAAAGCCTATTGTCTTTTTTCCGATTAAACCTTTGCGCATAAATATATTAAATTGGGGCTAAATAATGCGTTTTAAAAGGAGTTAAACAAGTCTATCACAAAAGGACAAATCGATGAAATAACTAATTGTGAAATGATTATTTTTGAAATAATTAAACATGGTGATTTAGATATTTAATTTAAAATTATAAAGGAGAGCTAATAAATGGGTTTTATAATTGAGAAATACAACATAAACGGTTTAGGATATACACACACACTAGTCTGAAACCCACGCTTCATGGCAGGGTATGATCTTTACATTTAATGAGTTTAATTTGTTATTTTTTAAAACTTCTTATGTAATTCCATGTCCATTTCATAGTTGATAAATTTTGTGGAAAATCGATACTCGTAGGATCGAATTTGCAATCGTTTTGTGTTCGTTTATCAGATGTGTGATGCCGAATCTCACAGACCTATTGATGATTTCAAGTGAAGATCTGTTGCAAGATTTAATGTATGATGATGAATGAATGATGAACAATTCAAGAACATATATTCATAAAAATTTCATTCATTCATATGGATGATGATGCTAGGAGATTACAAAGGGAGTTTATAAGAAAATTATCTCTCATACACACTCAACCTTATTGTTTCTCTCACTAGACTAATTCTCTCTATTTTGTTATTGTTAGCGCTTACATTGCTTAGAGTCTAAAAAAGACTATACTCAGTCAATTTATACTCTTTATATAAATAAACAAAATTACATTTAAGCCTTAATGATTACACAAATATTCTTCCAAGTCTGATAAATTCTCTGTTGTTGATGCGTGACTGCCGGGTGCTGACGTCATTTGGGACGACCGCTGATGTTGACTGTTGACTTTGACCACGGTTGACCAAGTTTGACTTTGGTCAATTTTCTTCGTTTTGATCATATTTTCAGCATAGCTTCACCATGTCGATTTTGGTAATCATCATGAGATTCGGCACTTAGGTTTTGGTAAGTATAATCTTTAAATAGTCCAACAATACTCCCCTAAGATGATGCTGTCAAAACCTCATGATTATCAAAAACCTTGAATGGTAATTGATATGCAGTCTTGAAGTGCACTCTTTTCCCCCTTTTTAGTAGCATCTTCTTAGAGGATTTGGAAATAAAAGGCATTGAGAAAAAAATTTGTTTCGGCACATACAGACTTTGTTTGGCACTTGATAGATGTTTCATCAGCTTGATCTTCTAGTCTCATTTTGAAGACTTGAAAATACACCCATTTACAAACATTGTGGATTGCACAGGTAGCAATATCAGCTGCTTTATCTCAAGTTCAGAAGTGAAGGAGAAGCATCAGACATTCTTCAGACTTGACATATACTCTCCCTCAACAAAGCTTTGGAGGGTGAGGAACTTTTGTGTATGAGACACCAAGAGGAGGATTCTTAGTTCTCAGCAACTGGTAGGAGATCTTTGAAAGAAGTAGGAGTATTCACTTAACATCTTAAACTGAATGAGAAACTTAGGCATGTTATGCAATTCATCACCTGCAAAAGTCTAAATCCTCTCGGTAGAGGTATTGCATGGAAGTTTCAATCCTAAATCAATAACAAATGTAAATTTGCCAAAATTAAGAAAAATACTAGAAATGACAAATCTTTTTGGAATTTTAGATTTTTCAAAATATGATATTTACAAGCATGAATCCTTCAACTGCAATGAGATCATACTAATCGAAAATCCTCTACATCTAAGAATGTTTAACGTTTAAAGAAACATAGACAAAGAACGAAGTTGATTGAAAGTATGTTTGTCCCCTTAAACTCTTGCAAGGATCTATTTTAATACTTTGTGATATTTATCATGTTTTGGTTTGATTAGATATGCTAATTAAGTACCCCACACTCATAAGTATGGAAGAATAACCCTCCTCATGAAATGCAAGGTGGCACTTTATTACAACTTGAACCAGGCTACTTAGAGTATAAATTCTCATGATATGATTCACTTTAGGATTCTTTTACACTTCACTTTGGAAGTTGATCCACATTGGGATTCTTTTAGCTTTGATACATATTGGGATTCTTTTCTTTGCCTTTTAGGCATGCATCAACACGTTTAGTGCAAGGTCAACTAGGTCTGTGCTCACACAACATAAATTGTCCTTATGTTTACTCCAGGTCTGTATTTACATACAACAAAGGAGAAACATATGCTTTTATCATTGAGAAATTTATAAACCATTTTTGCATGGTGTGTTTAGGTAACCATACAAGCAAACACTTGGAAAAGTCATTGTTTACAAATACCCTAAGATGGTTTTGGTCCACAATGCATATTGATTTAGTTTATCACAAATATGCTTATCTTGAATCCAAACTAAGCCTACTGACATATCAAACAGAGTCTTGTCAGTCTTTATTGATCTGAAAAAAAGATGAAGAAGATAGTAGATGAGTGTACTATTATTTCTCATGTAAATGCAGAAAGATTCAAAAATAGTTACATAATAGTAATATTTTTGGACTTTTCTTGATTTTCTAATTTCTTTTTAGAATTTTTTTTTGGTTTTGAGAAAATAAAGAAATAGCATATGTGTTATCAAATCAATAGAGATCATCAACAGTTGGTCCATATAGCAAAGTAATCAGACGAAGCAGATGAATGAAACATCGGTTGTTTCTTGCATTGCCATCATAGTTTCTGTGAATGATTGATTTCCTGCATTGAATCAAGGTTTGGCTTAGTTACATCATAAACATCATGAGCAGGAAGAACGTTCCTGTCATGGGAAGGGATCAGCCACTGCTAACTTTTCTTTGGTTGGTAGACCTCCACAACTGTACCTAATACACTAGCAAATCAGTTAGATATTTCAACCTAGGCAATTACTGTCCTGAGCTGTCCATTAGAATTTTTATATGTGACTTGCTGGTATGTGTATGATTTTGCTTTATCTGATGATGGATCAGATTCACCTCTTAAAATTGTTTTATTTCTCCAACATTGTTTTGATTTTAAACCAACTGACTCAACTTTAGTTTGTTTAACAAAAGGAGTTTGTTTGGCTTTTGAAAATCTTTTGGTTGGTTTAGAAAATATAGTTTGCTTTTGAAAGTTTTGTGAAGGTGTAGCAAAGGATCTTTGTCCTTGATCATGTTTGTTTCTTCTGGGCATGTGATCATATTCATCATAAGAATTATAATCATGATTATAATAATTTGAAGGATGTGATCTTTTATGATAGCCATTATGCCAAGTATTGTTCCTATATCCATCATACTTATATTATGTATATGACCTAGGATAATGTCTTGGTGCCCAATAATCATGAATATCATAATGTTCAAAATCATACCCATACCGATATGATCGGGGAGAAGAGTAGCTATGATGTTTGTTGTAGTACTCATGCTCCGAACTCGGTGAGTACAACTCTAATGGATGATAAGATTTTTGACCTCTTCTGTGTTTCGATGTTGGAGAGTTGTTGTGTGAACACTCTAAAGTGGTATGATTCTCCATGTTATAATTAAGCAGTAAGGAGAAGGTTTGGATCTTCTTCCAATAGGGTTGGATGATGAAGTTGGATTTGATTGGAACTTCACAGCCTTTTGTCTTGGTTGTTTTTGTTGCTTTCTCATGTGAGGACATATATATGTAACACTCTTAGTGTTTTTACACTCACACGTGTTGTGTGAATCTGAATTGCATGTCTCGTAGAGAATTGGTTGTTGTTTTGGAGTTTCTAATGTAGCTTTTGAGGTTGATGGTTTGTTTGGATTAGGTATAGAAGACTTGGTCTAATTTTTCTTCTTTCTTTTAGATTTGGTTTTCTTCCACTTGACCTTGTCTTTGATTTCTTGTACCTCAGGCTTCTGCTTGTTCTTTTTTGATTTCTTGTACCTCAGGCTTCTGCTTGTTCTTTAACTCCATCTTAATCTTTGCCTTCTATTCGACCTTTGTTAATTTTGGTTCAAGAAATCCAGCTGGTTTGAATTTCTCATAGAGAACCATAGCCTTTTGTTTGTTGTCAGGCTTTGCTGCTTTGGATTTCTATGGCTGTGTTTGTTTTGGATTGATTTCTTCAATGACATGGTTAGTACATGTCAATGTTGCTTTGTTTGGTTGGTTGGTTTCTTCATCACTTTCATCACTTAAAAGATCTCCATCTTGACCAACACAGGAATGAAAGGTTTCATTCTGTTGTGATTTAGGTTTGAGGTACAGCTTTGATGTTTTTTCAGGATAAGTGATTTGAGCGATAGTGGATGGTGGATGATCATGCATATTCGAATCTTTTTTGACTGGACTTGTTATTAAAGTTGGCATTGTTGTGTTGTTATCATTGTAAGGAGGAGGAACAACATGATATGTAGTTCTAGCACTCTTCTTCTGATCTCTTTACACATCAAGTAGTTCTTCCAACTTGCTAGCAGTTAGCTTTGAATTCTCAAGTTCAACTTCTATTGATGCATGATCTACTTTTGTCTTTGTTAGAGACTCAGTGAGGCTTGTAACTTGAGCTTGAAGACTAAATCTTTCTCCAAGGAATTTGTCTACATCCTTCAGTAGAGAATCGATTTTATCTTCAAAGGCTTTATGTTGTATCTTCAATTCTGCATTTGTAGCCTTTTCTGTATTGATTGCTTGATTTAAACGCTCAATGTAATGTTGCAAGTTATTGATTGTTTAGGTTGTACTTGCTTCTGATATTTTGGCTTCAACTTCAGCCGTTGTGTTTTTTAACTTCATAGAGAGTTCAGTTGCATGAGCATTCAGCTTGTGGTTTTCTTTAAGCAAGTGATCAACTTCTTTCTCTAGTGAACTGATTTGATTAGCAAAACTTTGTAGTTCCTTAGCATGTGAAGCTCTTTCCTCCTTTATCATGTATGCTAGATTGTTGCAATATTTCTGATATGCTTGTACTTCATCTATGCATGCAAATGAGCATAGATTGATCTTTCTATCTTTAGGAATTTTAGGCAATGGAGGAATGTTTGTGTTGCAGATGTTTGTGGCTTTTGCAAGCTCTACAGTTAACTCTTCAAGTTTGATTTCTTGTTGAACCATTTTGTCTTATGTCTGGTACATATCTTGAGCTAAACTTATGTTTTGTTGATTTAGTGTCTTGATTTGTGCTTGATCATTGCTTTGAGATTGTTTCATCTCTAACCTGCATTTGATCACATCATTAGATAATGTGTTGTTTGAGTTTGCAAGATCACACAAATGTAAATTTATCAGTTTTTTTTTCAATATGACTGATGTACAACTGAATGTTTGTCTTGTCAAACAACGAATTGTTGTTATTATTTGATATGCTGCTGTTGTTTGGTTGGTTGCAGCTTTTGTTTGATTTGTTGCTATTGTTTGGTTGGTTGCAGCTTGATTTCCTTTGTTTGAATTCTTGAAACCTCTTTCTACCTGCAGCAAGAAAGTTAGCTCGGTTTCTTGAAACACGAATGTTAGTGAATGATGTTAAATTTTCCATTTTGTTTAAGAACAAAAATGGTTTGAAAATTTGCTTTGTGTTTCAATCAAAATCAAGTTTTAAAATTTTAATCGAATCCAAAGAAAGTCGAAACTCAATTTAGTTAGATTGGTCTAATTAAAGATTTAAATCGGTTCAATTACAATTTAGTTAAGCAGGACTAAAATTAATCTAGTTTAATTTAAAAGTAACAATATTTGGATCTTCTCAATTAAAATTTAAATGATTTTGTGACTTGATTGAGAGTAATTCAACTCTTCTGAAGTATATATATCTTGTTCAACAGGAAGTCAAAATGAAGTTCTTAAATCTTCCGAGAACAACTTATAAATCGGTCAAGATTGAAAACATCCAAACACAACTCTTATAAGTTGGTCAAAATGAAAAACTTCTGAATTCAAAAACTTTCGAGAACAAAGAGAATTATTTATTCAAAATTAAAATCTTTCAAACTCAAAAATTCTTTCGAGAACAATCTTCTGCTGTGAGGATATATGTCAGTCAAGACAAAGAAAAAAGTCAAAATTAAATTTCTATGTTTGTTGTGGAGAGAATGAATTGTGTGTATTGATGAATCTATGTCTGTTGTGGATTTTCTTACTCGTCCGCTATGGGTGCTTTGATGTTTACTCGTCCGTTGTGGGTACTACGGACCGAGTTGTGTGTTTAACGTTCGCTGTGGATGTAGGTGTTTGTTTCAATGTCCACTGTAGACGTGATGAATGTCTGCTGTGGACTATGTGATGTGTGTGTCCACTATGTGTATGGGGTCTCTTTTTACTTGTCCGCTGTGAATATTCTTTACACGCCCGCTGTGAGTTGTGTTTTGAAGCGGATGAAAATGAAAGTAACGTCTGCTGTGAGTTGTTGTGTTTTGTACAACGTCCGTTGTGGATGTGGTTGTTTTTTTCTGTCTGCTGTGAAGTTACACGTCCGCTTTGGACAGATGAATGTCCGCTGTGGACCTGTTGTGACCGCTGTGGATTGTTGTGTCCGCTGTGCACTGTTGTGTTCGCTGTGGACTGTTGTGTCTGCTGTGGACTTACTTACACGTCCGTTGTGGACCTTATGTTTGGTTAATGTCTATTATGGAGTTACTTACATCTCCGCTGTGGACAGATAACTGTCCGCTGTGGAGCTGGTGTATCAGCTGCGGATGTAATACATCATCTGTAGACACTTGGTTGCACAAATGATAAAAAAAAATTCAGCTGTGCAATTCGATTATGAATGGAATTTCACATGCAAATACACAAATTGTTATATGAGTGATTGTTGAATGATTCTTGAATGATCAAATGATGAACAAATGAATCAAAATCTGAATTAAATCATAGATTTGGCTGATTTTTGAGATTTTAAAATAGTTTGACTTTGAAAAAGTCAAACTTAATGTTCTTGAATGAACAAACTTTTGATTCTTGGGTTTTTGATGGAATTTGATAAAACCAAATGTTATAATAGCTATAGATGAGTGATTCTAAGCTAAAACAAAAATCAATTTCATATAATCATCACCTAAACTTGGATTTAGATGATGAACTCTTGAAGAACATAATAAAGAACAAAAACCTAGATATAAGAATCAATGTTCAAAAATGAATGATTTGGTTGTGGAAAATGATAAACGAACCTTTGATTTGATGTTTCTAAGGTAAAACCACTATTAATTTCAGCTAAACAACATTAGATTCATGATTTTTGATGATTTTTCCTCAAGAACAGTGAACTTTTCTCAAGAACACAAAATTTTCAAAAATCTTCAAATTCAAGAGTTGTGGATATTCAATTGATATAAAACTTTGCAGATGTGTTAGTTATCACAAACTAAAGCTATTAGAAGTTTAAATTCGATCAAACAACAACAAAATCAAAATTTCATGTTCATGAGCATTTGAAGACATGAAGAACAAGTTAGCTTAAATCTTCAAACTAATGGCTCAAATGAACTTCAATTGATGTGAAAACTTGCAGATCTTCACAAAATAACAAATCTAAGCTAATGGTAGCTTGATTTCATAAAAAAAACAACAACAATTTGCAGATCAAACTTGTGGTTCAAATTTTTGAGAAAAATTTGAAGGACAAGGAGCCAAGGCTTTGATACCAACTATGGAAATCGATACTCGTAGGATCAAATATTACAATCGTATTGTTGCCGTTTATCAGATCTGTGATGCAAAATCTCACAGACCTGTTGATGATTTCAAGTGAAGATCTGTTGCAAGATTTAATGTATGATGATGAATGAATGATGAACAATTCAAGAACATATATTCATAAAAATTTAATTCATTCATATGGATAATCATGCTAGGAGATTACAAAGGGAGTTTGTAAGAAAATTCTCTCTCACACATAATCAATCTCATTGTTTCTCTCACTAGACTAATTCTCTCTGCTTTGTTATTGTTAGAGCTTACAATGCTTAGAGTCTAAAAAAAAACTACACTTAGTCAATTTACACTCTTTACACAAATATAAGCTATCCGCTGTGGATGATGACTTGTCCAATATGGATGTAAAATGAACTGTCCCCTACGTATGGATGCTATCCACTATGAACACTTGTGATGTTTGTTTTGTTGTGTCCAATATGGATGTAAAATGAACAGTCCCCTGTGTATGTAAAATGAAATGTCCCATGTGGAATGTTCATTCGATGTGGACAGTTCATCAGCTGTGGACTTGATCATCTGTTGTGTGTTAATCTACTATGTGTCTGCTCATTTGCTGTCTACATTTGGACTTCATTCTTCTTCCACTATTCACAGAAAGTCATCCGCTGTGGAATTTCTTCATCCGCTGTGGACACTTGGCAAAAATTCTTTTATCTATGAAATCTGAAAAAGAAATTTAAGCAATAATTAGTGTTTGATATGAGTGTTAATGATGTTTGTTTGTTAGTAAATGATTGTTTGAATGTTAGAATACATTTGATTGATTATGGCAAGCATTATCCTTCAATGCATTTGTTGAGTCCAATAATACTCCCCCTAAGGATGTTGCTGCCAATCTTTGATGTTTGCTTCTTAGTCTTTTGTTTGTTAGTGATAATGTGTTTGTTTAAGTTTGAGTTGAATGATTGATTGATTGCATGTATGATTGCTTGATTGTATGATTTACTGATTACACAAGTGTAATCCGATTGCCTTGTATGTTATGGTTCATATGTTTGCTTGTATGACTTTTTAATTGCATGATTGTTGTTATGTCTGATAATATGTATGATATTAATGAATGATTGATGTTATGATATGTTTGTAGTGTCTGTTATGTATGGTTATATATGTTTTGATTGTTTTGTAATGGTTAGATATGTATGATTATTGTTTTGCCTGTTTGATTGTTAGTGAACCTTTAAGTATGAGAAGGACTAGCTTCATCTTCACTCTTATGTACCTAAAATGTAGCTTTGAGAGACTCTTCAAAATCTTTCTCTGTGATCTGGTCTTTCTTAGCTTCCTTCACTTGTTGAGGTAGAGGTGTAACCTTTAAAGCATGTGTTCTATGAAATACTGAACTGCACTGAGCTGATCATCATACTTGTATGTTATTAGAAGTTGCACATCTGTTCAAGAGTGCTTTGATCTAAGCTTTGGACTTCAATGTTGCTGACTAGTGTGGTCACAACATGATCATCCTTGACTACTTCCAAGTTGTTGTTCTCAAAGATCCTTAGGCTTGTAATACCTTAAATGTGTGTCAGTGACTGCTAAATGGTTTCAAGTCTTTGCTTCAGTGCAACATTTACATACATTGTGCCTAGGATTCTCAGCATGTGAATGAAGTAACAACAGTCACCCTAACAGAGTTCATCTTCAATAGTTGGGAATGACTTTGTCTTCAAAAATGATACATAAGAAGGATGAAGGAGTTTAATTTCTACTGGATCAAACAGCCCTATATCAGAGTCTTTTTTTGACCTTCAAGTTTTCTTTCCAACACTACCTCAAAGTAATTCTCATCATAATACCATTTAGTGATTGGATTGTTGTACTAGTTTCGTTCAATCTTTTCAAAATGAGCTTCAGATCTATTAGTTTAAGTGGATAACCAACTCTGTTTAGTAGCTCACTTTCAAGGCGTTCTCCCTTATCCTCACCTTCAATTTGTTTTCCAGCCAGTTTTTGTTCTCTTTTTAACTTGGCTATGTGAAGTTTCTCTTTTCTATCAGCTTTTTGCTTAAGCTCATGATGTTGTCTGTTCATGTATGATCTTCTTATGTGATAGAAATGAGAACCTCTAGGATTATTAGTATGGTTTACTATCCTTAATTGCATAAATCCAGTCTATCATCATATGAGAGAGATCCTAGTTGGGATATGTATGATAAGTATTGGACAAGTCCAGAAACTCTCTTGATCAACACTGCATCCCAAATTTCATCATATTTCCAAGCCACTATCTTTCTTTCATTAGCTGATGCTGTTAGTGTGATTCTATCATAAAGGATCACAAAATTTGTGTTTTCATTGATCATTTCCCTTACTTCATTCCCTTTAGGCCATAGCCTGTGTGGCATGAATTGCCTTGGTTCTTCTATTGGGTGAAGTTCAGGAGGTGGTTGATGGTAGGTAGAAATAGAAGTAGCTGGATGTGGTCTAACAACTTGAGGCTTTAAAGCATTTGCCAACATATTCTTGTAAATTCCTCTAGCATGCTCTTTCATTTGCGACAATGATTTACCAGCATAGGACCTATAAGGCCTCCTTGTATGACTTAACCAGCTTTTCACCTTGGAGTATGTCATCTTTTCTATTTGAGGATCCTTAGGTAAATTCTTCTGAAACTCTTACTAGTCCTTTATATCTTTATACCTCCTGTATGTTTGCCCATTCTCCTTCTTCATGATCTCTTGAAAGTCCTTGAGCAAGTCATTAACCTCAGAAAGGTTAAGGTGAATGAAAGCATCATATAGGAAACCTCTGGTAGCAAGCTCTATACCCATAAGGGTTTCTGGATCATCTAGCAGTAGGTTTTGAATGTTTTTTTGTCTCATCTTCGTTTCCTTCTTCTTCATCTTCAGAGTCAGATAGTATGATGATTGGATCTTGTTTTTTATCAAGTGATTGATCAATCTCACCTTCTTCTAAGTTTATTGCCTCTGATTCTTTCTTCTTAAACTCATCTTCATCAATAGGCTCTTCTTTCACTTTTAATAGCTTTAAGGGTAGAGAGTCTGGTTCTTCTTGCTCTTGCACTTTTCCTTACCTTTCCTTAGTGCAGCAAGATACAATCTCTTCCTCTTTCTTTCATAAGTTTTCAATGGAGGCTGAGATGATGATGATGCTTGCTGTTTGGATGGTTTAGTTTGCACATTTAGAGATTCAATAAACTGTCTGATGAGCTCCTTTTGTTTCTCAGATAAGGGATTAACTGGAATAATGCTTGATTGAGCTTGTTATGTGTCTGGTGTATGAAAGTGTTGTCTCAAAATAAGTGAATAATGAATGTTCTTAAATTGCTTAGTTTCACCAAACAACTGATCCATTGAGTATGATTCCTCAAGGATGATGATTGCTTGCTTCGATTCTCTAGTGCTTGTTTCTTCAAGTGGAGACGTTTCTTGATCAAAGAACTCTTCACTCAACTCTAGCTCTTGATCTTCTGAATGTTCTTCCTCATTCAGATGTTTGTCAGCATGTTCCAATTATCTATTTAATATCTTTATTTCTTCATTCTACTCAGAGATTATCTTTTTCAGATCGTCAATCTCATTGTCTTTGGCATCTGTTTGTTTGGTTAAGAATGCTATATCCATCCTTGCACTACTCAAATCTTGATCTTTCACTTTAATTTCAGCCTTTGATTGTTCAAGTTGTTGTTCTAGAAATTGAACAATCAACTTTTGTGCCTTTTGGTCCGCAATAAGCTTCTCTATCGCTTTATCTTTGATTTGAGCTTTTCTTTCAACTTCTTAGCTATGTTATTTGACTTTTCAATTAGCTTGTTGTACTTTGTGAATAAGAACACTTTGGATTACTCTATTTCTTATTCTATTGCATATCACTTGCTTGTTCCTCTGTCTCAGTCTACTCAACATGAGCACTCTGCTCTTCTTGCTCAGTCTCATGTAAAGATGATGTTCCCACTTCCTCATGATGAGTAGCTTGTTCAGCCATGGTTGCATCAATATCTCTTAACAAAGATGAAAGTGTCTATTGGTTAGAAAGGATTGGGTTGTGTGGTGGAGATGAATTATTTTGCTGAAAGTAGAACTGTTCTTGTTTGTGTGCTTCTTCTTGAGCTTGCTCTTGCCCTTATATGATTGGTTCTTGCTCTTAGATCACTGGAGCTGGTTGGATTATTACTGCTTGTTGTATAATTAGATGTTGGTGAATTACATTTTGGAACATCATGTGAGGTTCACCTGATCAGGTATCCTCAGAAAGACTTTTGGTATAGGGAGATCATAGTTAATCATGTGAGGTGGTATAACTTCCACACCATGATATAAGCTTGATTTGATACTATTGAAGTCATGTTCATTAAAATGAACAGGTTCAAAAACTGCTCCTTCTCTTCGAATGTTTGGGAGAAGATTATCAATGATCATTTGCAGAAACCTTAGATACATATGAAACTTGTTCCTTACTTCTATCAGATTGTAATCATCCCATTAAGTACTTGAGTAGCAAAGTTAAAAGGTCTCCTTGCTATTATACTAGGAATAGCAGATGAGCTCCTCAGTAATGTTGCATCCCAACCAGTCTTTATGTTGGTCATAGTCTTCTGATATGTGTGCATAAGGAAACTGAATTGGGCACACATATAGGACTTCTTGATCTGCTTCCTATCAATGGTACCAATGTACCCTATCTATCTGAACACATAGAAAACATAGTTCTCATCAAACTCTACTGGCCTTGTGCATCTTCATCACCCAGTTGTAGTACTCTTCTGATCACTTCCTTAGAGATAGTGATTTGTTGATTATGAATAGTGGAAATCACAACTTGTTGATCTTCCACTTGCTCCAGATGATCATTGGTCCAGACCTGGACAATATGGTCTTGTATTATCTTAGGCCTAGCAGTCATAGCATATACAAGCCTTGTTTGTCTTATGGCTTGAATCATATCCCTGTAGTTCTAGCCTTAGGAGAGTTAGGGTTTAGATATGCACATAAGTTGTGATCTCTGACAAACACAAGGTTTGCCATAGCTGCAAATAAAAAGAATATATGTTAGTACTTGAGTTATTGAAATGAATGATGTTAATCTGATGAAATTTTGATTGTATTTTCACTTGTCATTGTGTATGATATGAGATGATAAATCATGTATGTTGAACACATGGTTTATGCCAAAGTGTTTGTTTGTTGATATTTGACATTTTGAACAGTTTGACTTTCAAGAAGTCAATTTGGTCAATTTTGCTCTTGCAAATCATATGATTTCAAGTTGTTTTGATCAAAAATTATTTGGATCATGTTTGATTCATTAAAAAGAGTTAATTTGTTCAAATCATATAATGATTATATCTCATAATAGCTTGTTCAATGAAATCCAGTTGACTTTTAAAGTCAAAGCATTTCATATAATGCACATTGAATATGTATGCATTGAATGTTATTGTGTTTAATGTCGTGCCAAATTAACTGGCATCTCATGTTTGTTAATAAACTTTGAATATCTTTACTAAGTTATATCACATTTCAAAACATTTTCAACATTTTCAAAGATCAATCAGCTAATTTTGAAAATTTTCAACATGAACATGCTGACTGTTCATTGTCCGATGAACACCAAATCAAAATTCTTCAAATCAACAGTCCTAATACATTCAACTATGATCATCTAACTTATATTCAATGTTTGATTTCATTTACAACATCAAATGATTTCATGTTAGGTTACGGTTCATAGTTTGACATAAGGCTTAACAAATCTTGAATCAAAATTGAAAAAACCGATTGTTTTGATGATTGTATGATGATTAGAAACATCTTGTTATACCTATTTGATTGAATATTAGTGATGAAATCAAATAGATATTGTTTTTGGATTTTTAATGGATGTTTGTACTGTAGCAACGTTAGAAAATTTAATTTTGCCCCGCACACTCGTGATGAATGTGAAAAAGACAAGTGTTGATCTATATATCAACAGACAAAGCAAGTGTCTGCTATATATACAGTGTGAATGTACGCTATGCAAACAGGGATAACTTAAAATTTTATTTTAAGTCATGCCTTGTGAATAACACATGCGCTGTGTGAACAGTGTGTTCGTTGTACAAATTTAAGTCATGCCTTGTGAATATAGTCATGCCTTGAATGATTTTGACTGTGTTCACATCAGATGACTATTTAGTCATGCATTGTGAACACTTGTATGAAATAAAAGTTCACAACTGATGACTAAAAGTCATACACTGTTTACTTGAACATTGTGCACAAAGCGGATGAACATTTGTTCATGCGCTGTGCATTCTTGAATAATTGTTTTGATGTGCACAGCGGATGACAAATTGTCATGCGCTGTTTACACTTTGATTATTCATGGGATATTCACACTGGATGACTTATTGTCATGTGCAATGAATACTTAAATGATTGTGTATAGCGTATGCTTACCTGTGTACATATGATGTGTGCACTTGCACTGTTTCTACAACGGATGACTAAAGTTAGTTATGCGCTATGGAATTCCACTGCATTAACAACGGATGTTTTACCTTACATGCGCTGTGAACACTTGTGTGTTCATTGATGCATTGCGGATGTATGTTTGTTTGTCCGCTATAAACACTTGTTGTATTTTCATGTTTATTGGTTAACTGTAGCTATAGCGGCTGAATGTTTGTGAGTCCGCTATGTCTACAGTTGACAAAATTTTAAAATTTTTGTTTGTTTTGAGAATTTTGCTTATCAGCTATGTAACTTAATATATACGCTGTGAACACTTGATTTTCTATTTGATTGAAAATTTTTGTGAAATTTTCAAAATTTGAATGTTTGTTAAAATTTTATAACCTTAACACGATTAATATATGGATGATAAGATATCACTCACAAGCAATATTATGCATGTATATATGTCAAACTGCTATTTTTTAAATGCTGGCTTGACTTGACTTTATTTAAAACTTAAAAATTTAGAATCCTAAAAATTTTAATATTTCAAATTTTAAATTGTATGATTATGCACATATTCAGCTACCTTTGATATTTCAATGTTTATTTCTCCCCCTACATTTTTGCATATTTATAAAAACTTTTATAAAATTACAAAAATTGAAATGGGTTGATGGAAATTATCAAAGTTCATTTGTTGTTTGTTGCATGATAACTTTTAGAAATGTAACAGCCCAGCGTAAACGCATAGTGATATTGTCCGCTTTGGCCGGACGTACCACCGTGCCGCCGGTTTCTCAAAACGCGTCACAATGGGAAGGTTCAAGGCCCTTATAGGAAGCCTTGTTCACCTTCCCAACCGATGGGGATATATCCATCGACTCCACCCCCCTCAGGGAGCCCAGCGTCTCGCTGACACACCGACAGGCCATGGTCGATACCATCTGTAACAGCCCAGCGTAACCGCATCGTGATATTGTCCGCTGTCGGGACGTACCACCGTCGCCGCTGGTTTCCACAACGCGTCACAATGGGGAAGGTATCAAGCCCTTATAAGAAGCCTTCGTTCACCTTCCCAACGAGTGGGATATATCCATCATCCACCCCCTCAGGGAGCCCAGGTCCTCGCTGGCACACCAACGGCCCTGGCTCTGATACCATCTGTAACAACGCCCAGCGTAACCGCATCGTGATATTGTCCACTTTGGCCGGGACGTACCACCGTCGCCGCACGGTTTCTCAAAACGCGTCACAATGGGGAAGGTATCAAGCCCCTTATAAGGAAGCCTTCATTCACCTTCCCAACCGATGTGGGATATATCCATCGACTACTTGTAACACCCCAAATTTTTATTTAAAAGACGAGAAAAGAAAAGTGTCTAGAAAGAAAAGTAAATGGGCACAAGTTGAAGGGGGCAAAGTGCAAAAGTGCACGAACTCATTATTTTAATATAAATGAGGGTATGAGCCCCATAAAGCAGCAGATCTGCTTTGGCCTCGCTGAAGAAGAAAGAAAAAGAGCAAGAAATCGGGGTTTTGGAGAAGAAGAAGAAGCTGCAAAAGGTTAGTTTCTTGGGTTTATGTTTGGTTTTAGCTAGCTTGCAGCTTGTAACCAAAGTTCTCGGTGTTTTAGAAGGTTGTTCTGGGATTTCAGGCTGAAATCGCAAGTGGAGGTGTTTGGTTTGAAGAGCTGCTTCAAGGTGAGTTTCTAGATCCCTTTTTACTGGTTTCTAAGTGTTTGGGGCTGTTATGCATACTGGGCAGAAGGTTTCTAAACCAAACCATGAGTTTCAGCATGATGTTCAATTGTGTTCTTTATGTATGTTTTTAGATGTTTCCTAAGATGTGTATGATGTTTAGGTTGTTATAAGTATGTAGTATGATAGATCTATGCAAGGGTGTGTTAGGATGATGATTGGGAGCTGGAAATAGCATCAGTTACGTGTGCAGGTTAATCTGTTCATCAGCATTGTTGAACATTCAGCAGCTAAGTCTTTTGTTCATCCGCATTCGCTACAGTGTCATCCGCATTTGCTACAGTTCCCTGTGCATTGCTTCAGTCATCCGCATTTGGTTCATGCGCATTTCTTTGGGACACTTGAAATATTTTCTGAAGTGTTCATCTGTATTTGGTATGTTCATCCGCATTTGGTTACTTATGCGCATTTGTCTGTTCATCCGCATTGTTCTTGCTCATCCGCATTTCTTTGGGGACTTGGGCTCTTTTCTGATATCTTGAGAAGTAGAACTTAGTGCTAAGAAATGATGTCTCGGGGATGCTTATGCTTGTTTATGATGTGAATGTTGTGGTTGTATGTATGTGTTATCTTTCTCGTTAAACGGTTTTCAAAACGTATGTATTATGTTATAATACCTGTGGTTTATTATGTTGTGACTTTACGTGGTATGATGTATGAATGAACGTAAAGTATTATGTAACGAAGTGAAAGATAACGTTAATGAAAAGTGAAAAGTAAAGAATAAATGAAAGGCTTGCAAGCAGATGAAGAGAGGTGCACAACCGTTAGGGTGGTAGCTCAACTGTGTGCGGTTTAGCTAACCCGAAGGATGCACACAGGGAGTCTATCCTTGAGATAGGCTCGAAGGGAGTCTTTATGGCTCGAAGGGGTCTTTTTGACTCAAAAGGAGTCTTTGTGACTCGAAGGGAGCTTATGGCTCGAAGGGAGTTCAATCCTTGAGATGACTCGAAGGGGATCCTTGTCGCGTACCCTGGTCTGTCTTCGGTAGGAGACGGGGGTATTGCATGTGACGGGATCCATATGAAGGTATATGATAATATGAATGAAAGAAGGAATGAATGAACGAGATGAAGATAAATAATTTTATCTATTTGTACGTATGATGTATGATCGCTACGAAAGTAAAGCACGGTTTTGAATGAAAGAAAAGTATTTTACTTAAACTAGAACTCACTCAAGCGTCGCTGACTTTTTGTATGCATGATAGTTGGCAGGTATATTGTTGATGCTGAGGAGTGCAGGCATGGATGCATACGCTACTAGGAGTTTTAAAGGCTGGCATCCACGTTATGACATGTTAATGAATATAAACAAGCGTTGTAATGTAATGATTTAACATTGTTTTTGTTATTAATGAAAGTTTTCACGCTGCAAAAGTAATATGTGCTTTGATGTTTTATGCGATGACGGTCCAGTTGGTAAGTGTTCGGAAACGGGGCCTTACAAGTTGGTATCAGAGCTAAAGTTAAGTGAATTGGGTAAATATTTCAAAAAGAACCTAATCTTAAACTGAAAATGGGACGAAAGGAAAGGGATACAGTTCCTAGTACTACATGCCTGCAGGTAAAAGTTTTATGTAAAGTTTATAGGTAAAGGTTTTATGTAAGCTTTTTGTAAATTAATGTAAACGGTATTATGTGCGCATGTTATGTGGCTTGTGTGCTTTTGTGTGGATTTAGATACTGATGTACTCAGGATAGGGAATGCTTAGGGATGAAGAGTAAAGTAAGTGGCTAATCACAGCTGGCCATTGTAATTAGGAACTTACTATACTTGACATTAACGAGCCATTACTTGATTGATCGTGTTGGTGTTTGAATCTTGTAGTGTTTAGATGGCTGGTGGTAGATCTTCTAAGGCTTCCCGAGTGGAGTGCATGGTGGACGTGGTGCTGGAACACGTGCCACAAGGAGAGGAGTTAGGGATGCAGAGACGACTCCTATAGGTCCCGAGGTTCATCAGCACGAGGGCGTTGATGAGAGCGCAATTTGAGGGCCTCGGTGAAAGAGGCGGTGGTTGAGGAGGTTATCAGGTCATGCAAACAATCTTACCATCTGTAGTGACCAAAGTTATTCGTGCTATGAGGGATGACGAGCAGAAGGAGAAGGAGGAGAATAGGAGAACCGCCCGGCGAGGGGGTGAAACTGGAGGTTCTGGGAATATGGAGCAACCCGATGCGGATATGGTTGTCTCCGATGATGATGAGGAGGCAGTGCTGGGAACTACGAGGGGATGCAGTTATGGGGCATTCAAAGATACAGGCCCCGACGTTTGATGGAAACGGAAGTGCTGCGGCTGCTCAGCATTGGGTGAGAGAAATGGAGGCGGTGCTTGACATCAGCGAGTGCCGTGAGGATCAAAAGGTGAAGTTTGCTACCCACTCTTTTGTGGATTCAGCCTTATGCTGGTGGGACAATATTGTCCAGGCTGAGGGTACCAGGGCAGTCAGGAGGATGAGGTGGAAGGAACTGAAGAGGTTGGTGATTGAGGAATTTTGTCCTCATAGGGAGCTGGACAAGGTCGAGAGGGAGTTCCTGCAGCTGGAAGCGGGAACGATGGCTCACCAACAGTACACCACGAAGTTCAACGAGATGGCAAGGCTAGTCCCAGATCAGGTGACGCCTGTGTCACGAAAGATCAAAAGGTATATTCAAGGTCTGCCAACAGATATCTGCAGACATCTGATCGCTGCCCGACCAGGCACGTTTAGGTCAGTGGTTGATCTGGCGGGGAGGTTGTACGACGAGCGAGAGGCGATGGCACTAATGGACGAAGAGGAGGAGCGGGGCTATGTTAGGAGTGGGAACGAAAGGCGAGATAATGATGATGGTGGATTTGAGGCTAGTGGTAAGAAGGTAAGGATGGATGACCCAAGGATGTTAACAAGGGAAGCGAGGGCATGCAAGAAATGTTGGAAGGAGCATGTAGGAGAATGCAAGCGGGGATCGAATCTCTGTTTTCAATGCGGGAAGGAGGGCCACGTGGCGAGAGATTGTCACGTGATGAGATGTTACAGGTATGGTGAGAGTGGGCACAGGAGTAGAGACTGCATGAAGTCAAGGGCTGAGAGCTCGAGACAAGGCAAGGAGTTCAGAATGAGGAGAACAGAGGACGAGGGTTAGAGCATTTGCCCTTACCGGGAGGAGGCTAGAGCGGACTCCAACGCGACGTCAGGTACGTTTCTGGTAATTTAAAGTTATGCATCTATGCTTTGATTGTGGTGCTAGTTGTAGTTTCATTCCTGCTGCCTTGTGTTAAGTTACAAGTTAGGAGTAGGAATGTTGAAGAGCCATCGATGTAGAGATTGCTATGGGTGAGTCCACTAGGTTACCTATGCCCTAGAGAATTGAACGATAGAATCGCGAGTGCGCTTGTTCCTGCTAGACTGTTCAGGACAGACTTGGGTGGATAAACCTATCCCTTCGGATGAACTGGATAGAGTTTGTGAGACAAACACCAAGTGTTGCGAAAAGATGGATTGATCAACAGTTCCAGACAAGAGTTTGGTGCTGACTTTCGGCGACAGAGTAATGATAAGGACCTCACCTTGGAAAGGGATCATTCGAATCAGAAGCAAGGAAAGTGGATACCGAGGTGTATGGGGTCATTCTACATTGTTGCCCAGGAAGGAGAAGTGGCATACCAACTGGAGCTACTCGACGTGTTAAGTGGGATTCATCTGACATTCCATGTATCTCGTCTAAGAAAGAGCTCAATCGATGGGGATTGCGATCGTGCCACTAGAGAATACTGAGATGGATGAAAGATTTAACTACGTGGGAGTAACTCGGAGGTCAACTATGTTAGAAGGAAAAGAAAGGCTAAGGAGAATGGTGGTTTCACTTATGCGAGTATAGTGGAGCCTAGAAGGGGGACTAAGCCTACATGTAAGATCAAGGAAGAGGTGAGACAGCGTTACCGTGACTGTACGAGAAGTGAAAGGTTTCGGGGACGAAACCTATAAAGGGGGGTGGGACTTGTAACACCCCGAATTTTATTTAAAAGACGAGAAAAGAAAAGTGTCTAGAAATAAAAGTAAATGGGCACAAGTTGAAGGGGGCAAAGTGCAAAAGCGAATCATTTTTTAATATAAATGAGGGTTTGGCCGCCCATAAAGCAGCAAATCTGCTATTGCCTCGGCTGAAGAAGAAAAAGAGCAAGAAATCGGGTTTTGGAGAAGAAGAAGGAAGAAGAAGCTGCAAAAGGTTAGTTTCTTGGGTTTATGTTCGGTTTAGCTTAGCTTGTAGCTTGTAACCGAAGTTCTCGGTGTTTTAGAAGGTTGTTCTCGGGATTTCGAGGCTGAAATCGCAAGTGGAGGTGTTTGTTTGAAGAGCTGCTTCAAGGTGAGTTCTAGATCCCTTTTTACTGGTTTTCTAAGTGTTTGGGGCTGTTATGCATACCGGGCAGAAGGTTTCTAAACCAAACCGTGAGTTTCAGCATGATGTTCGATTGTGTTCTTTTGATGTATGTTTTAGATGTTTTCCTAAGATGTGTATGATGTTTAGGTTGTTATAAGTATGTAGTATGATATATCTATGCCAAGGGTGTGTTAGGATGATGATTGGGAGCTGGAAATAGCATCAGTTATGTTGCAGGGTAATCTGTTCCTCCGCATTTGCTGAACATTCAGCAGCTAAGTCTTTTGTTCATCCGCATTCGCTACAGTGTCATCCGCATTGCTACAGTTCCATGGCATTTGCTTCAGTCATGCTTTGGATCATGCGCATTTCTTTGGGACACTTGGAATATTTTCTGAAGTGTTCATCCGCATTTGTTGTATGTCATCCGCATTTGGTTACTTATGCGCATTTTTTCTGTTCATCCGCATTGTTCTTGCTCATCCGCATTTCTTTGGGGACTTGGGCTCTTTTCTGAAATCTTGAGAAGTAGCACTTAGTGCTAAGAAATGGTGTCTCGGGGCTGTTATGCTTGTTTATGATGTGAATGTTATGGTTGTATGTATGTGTTATCTTACTTCGTTAAACGGTTTCAAAACGTATGTATTATGTTATAATACCTGTTGTATATTATGTGTGACTTTACGTGGTATGATGTATGAATGAACGTAAAGTATTATGTAACAAAGTTAAAGATAACGTTAATGAAAAGTGAAAAGTAAATGAATAAATAAAGGCTTGCAAGCAGATGAAGAGAGGTGCACAACCGTTAGGTTGGTAGCTCAACTGTGTGCGGTTTAGCTAACTCGAAGGATGCACCAGGGAGTCTATCTTGAGATAGGCTCGAGGGAGTCTTTATGGCTCGAAGGGAGTCTTTATGGCTCGAAGGGAGTCTTTGTGACTCAAAAGGAGTCTTTGTGACTTGAAGGGAGCTTATGGCTTGAAGGGAGTTCAATCCTTGAGATTGACTCGAAGGGGATCCTTGTCGCGTACCCTGGTCTGTCTTCGGTAGGAGACGGGGGTATTGCATGTGACGGGATCCATATGAAGGTATATGATAATAATGAATGAAAGAAGGAAGAATGAACGAGGATGAAGATAATAATTTTTATCTATTTGTACGTATGATGTATGATCGCTTACGAAAGGTAAAGCACGGTTTGAATGAAAGAAAAGTATTTTACTTATAAAACTAGAACTCACTCAGCGTCGCTGACTTTTTGTATGCATGATAGTTGGCAGGTATATTGTTGATGCTGAGGAGTTGCAGGCATGGATGCATACGCTACTAGGAGTGTTTTGAAGGCTGGCATTCATGTTTTGACATGTTAATGAAATATAAACAAGCATTGTAATGTAATGATTTAACATGTTTTTGTTATTAATGAAAGTTTTCACGCTGCAAAAGTAATATGTTCTTTGAATGTTTTATGCGATGACGGTCCAGTTGGTAAGTGTTCCGGAAACGGATCCCACATCGTTGGGAAGGTGAACGAAGGCTTCCTTATAAGGGGCTTGATACCTTCCCCATTGTGACGCGTTTTGAGAAAACCGTGTGGCGACGGTGGTACGTTCCGGTGAAAGCGGACATATCATGATGCGGTTACGCTGGGTGTTACAGATGGTATCAGAGCCAGGGCGGGTGGGTGTGTGCCGCGAGGACGCTGGGCTCCGAGGGGGGTGGAGTCGAGGATATATCCCACATCGGTTGGGAAGTGAACGAAGGCTTCCTTATAAGGGGCTTGATACCTTCCCCATTATGACAGTTTTGAGAAAACCGTGAGGCGACGGTGGTACGTCTCGGCCAAAGTGGACAATATCACGATGCGGTTACGCTGGGCTGTTACAAGAAAGATAATATCTTATCAAACTAAAATTTGAATAATTTGCATGCTTTGAAATGAATCATTTTCATATGACATGAGATCATACTAGTCTAAATCCTTAATGAGTGATTTGATGATTTTGATAATAGACATAGAGTAATACAATGTTTCATTGTAGATATTATGATCCACCTAAACTCATGCATAGTATTAATGATTGATTGATAAACTGAGTGATTATCATATTTTGGGTGTATTAACATGATTTGTATGTACCCACACCTGATTGTATGTTAAGATCAACCCTTCTAAAGATATGCCAGAAAGCACTTTCAATACTTATAACTTAGCTACTTAGGAGTATAAATGCTCAATTTGATCCTTATTATTTGATCCATATGGGATTCTTTTGCACTTCACTTTAGAAGGTGATCCTCTTTGGGATTCTTCTAATTCATTCACAAGGAATGTTGTCTATAAGCCTTTATTTGATTCATCCAAAATGGATGTGTTCCTCATTGCAAGTGTCTCCTTGTTATGATTATTTAGGATTCTTCTAATTTATTCAAAAGTAAAATAGTCTATAAGACTTTATTTATGATTCATCCAAGATGATGGTTTTTATTGGGAATCTTTTAGGATCATAAGTTAGGTCATTCAAGTCAGTGGTGTTTGCATAACAAAGAATGCCTTAGTGTACTCCAGGTCTATGATAATTATAACAAAGGAGACACTTGCATGATTGAGTAGTTTATAAACAGTTTCACTTGATCTATATAAGTTACTTTACAAGCAATCAATATTGGATAGACCAAACCAAGATGGATATTGATTACCAAATAATCAGAGATTTAGTTCTTCACTGTTGTATATGATGTTAGGTGTCCCATGCTAAGCCTATAGGTGTCCCATGCTGAGCCTCTCTCCACACATCAAATAAAGTAAGTCATGTCTTTATTAGTAGAAATGACTCAAGTGAAGAAGTAATCTAGTGTACTATCATTTCTCATGAGTGGCCATGTGTGATTCAAAATTGTTTGTTATTCGGAAAACAGAATGTTTTATGATGTTTTAATTTTGAAAAGATGAATGTAAGGCCCCAATCCCGAAAAACCCCACAGTTGGTCATTCATAACACCATCCATATTAAGACACTTTAAATATATTAAAATATATATTAAAAAGGTAAGTCATGGACCTGTCATGACTACCTAATCTAGGATATTATCTTATCTTAGATACTTTACTTCTAGCATGTAGTATTTGCTTGCGGTAAATTTCAGATGGTTTCCAAGTATAACCGGCTGTAGATAGTAGTATATATAGTTTCTCATTGTAACTTAAGTAACCATGCTTGTAAGAGTCTTGTAATACTAAGTTGAGAAGTAATATATACAAGTATCTTGAAACATTCTTGTGTTCATTAACTTATTATATTATTGTCACTTAGTTAGAGATTCCGCCTCATCAACCGAGTTAGACTTAGTGAGTTTGTGAGATACAAAACTTGTGTTGAGAGACCAAACCGATCCTACAATGGTATCAGAGCTTTTTAGGCTCTTGATTGTGAGATCTAACCATCCTAAATAACCCTCGTTTCTTCACACTTAGTCACTTCACTCAAATGGCTTAACCAAAGTTTTTGAGTCCAAGATGGGAACCATGACCAAGGCTCCTATCATCACCCTGATGATTTTAGAACCTGGTGCAAACATATTGAAGGTTTTATCAAGTATCAAGACAGCCGTATGTGGAGATCTGTCACTCATGGTCCTTACCAGCCAAAGGTGCGGACCCAGCTGGTAATGGCGCCATGATTGAGAAAGCTGTTGAAGACTACTCTGATGAAGGACTTCAAGAAGATGGGCATCAACTACAAAGAGATGACGTGTTGCTTAATGCTATACCAAACTCCATAATGGCAGGCTTGAGCAATGCAAGACCGCCAAAGAACTCTTAATGCTTTGAAGCAGATGTACTCTAGTTCTACTGAATCAAAGGAAAACAAGAGGGCTGAAGCAGAAGTTTGAGAACTTCATTTATGTTGTTGGTGAGACCTTAAGCCAACATTACTTTAGGTATATGGACTTGATAACCTCTCTTCCAACTATGGGAGTTGTTCTTGAGAAAAGAGACATAGTCAGAAAATTTCATGAGTGCACTTCTCATGAGTGGACTTTTTACTGTGTCTAAATCAAGAGAACTGAAAATCTCAACACTCTCAGTATGACTGAAGTGTATGGAATCCTTGATGGATACCTTATGGAGATGGAACTCAGAAAAGCCACCAGATGAACAGACCCTCAAATCCCACAGTCAAAATGCTCTACATGTTGTTGAAGGATCAAGAACTCTCCAGCCTTAGTTGTACCTAAACTACCCCCAAAAACCATCATCCTCTTCGGGGCCACACATCACTTTCCCTGAGACACCCAGTTCTCAACAGGCTCAACACACTCCCTTACAGGATAGTTGTGCTTTTGTTTTAGGTAGTGAGCACTCTGGGATTTTCAATATATTTTGATGATCTAGAGTGTTTCAGCCCAGATGATGTTGAATATATGGACATTGTCCAGCAAATGGCTCTTTTAACCTACAGAGTAGAGAAATTCTTTAAAGAACCGAATGGTAGTTTCCTTAGAACCAACTAATAACAATTTGGGTTTGATAAGAGCAAGGCCAAATGCTACAACTGTAACCGGCTTGATCACTTTGCTAGGGAATGTAAAGCTCCAAGATCTAATCCTGGAGCACCTCAAGCTTCCCAACATTCTGTACCTCAAAGGCGCAACAAACCATTGAGCCACAAACTGCTGCTGTTGCTCAAGAGGTTGACTGGAGCTTTATGGTGCAAGATGTTACTCCTGCTCAAGCTCTCATGGCTGGAACTAAAGACAA
Organism: Flaveria sonorensis; assembly: GCA_025506505.1. Classification (NCBI taxonomy): domain Eukaryota; kingdom Viridiplantae; phylum Streptophyta; class Magnoliopsida; order Asterales; family Asteraceae; genus Flaveria; species Flaveria sonorensis. The sequence continues at coordinate 43,860,514 of CM046438.1, forward strand.
CAAGTATATGAAATCTCTGTACTCCAGCCTGTATTGCTAAGGTTAAAATTGTTTCAGGACTACAACATGAAATTAGATCTAATATTGAGTCCCTAAATATCCTAAAATTTGATTTTAAGAGAGCAGAACTGACTATAAGCTCAAAATAGAGGAGTTAGAGAAAACTGTGTCTCTTTAAAACATGAACATACCAACTATAGGACTCAAATAAAAGATCTAATATCCAAGTTGACTGAAGCTCAAGCTCAGCTAGTCATAGCTGAGGCTAAAGCAGAGAAGTATGCTATTCAAGAGCATAACTTCAACACCATTATAACATCATCCTCCCACTCCAAGGTATGCTATCAAAACAAAGTAGGTTGGGATCCAATGAAATTGCTCCACCATACGTCTTGTGTCTATTAGATAGCCAAGATGTGGTACTGATGAGCAAGATGTCCAACTGCTGACCCACTACCTAGTGAGCAGAAGAATGATGCAATAATGGAAATCACCACAGGGAAGGATAAGGTAGAAAACCCATCCCCATAGTTGACAAACCTTGACCACTAACGCCAGAAAGAACCAGATCAGGGCAGTAGAAAAATACCAAAAGGTGGCTGAGACTAAGATGAAGACAGACCCAAGGCAAAAGGGTGTATTCATCTTAGCTAGATTCCAAATGGTGGGAAGTTCTGATTTAGGAAGGAGAGTAGTACCAGCACTCCTATCAGGCTGAAGGATTAGAACTGAAGGGAAAGGCTGTTGAAGAAGAAAGAAGTGTAAGAAACAACAACCCACATGTCCCACCAAGAATAACATTGAGTGCATAATCTATGGCCTGCATAACCACATGGCTAAAGATTGTTACTATAATCTAGCAAGCACACATATGTAACCAATGTTAAGAAAGGAGTCAAGGATGGTTTCACATTTGGACCTTACCATATGGTCAAGTGTTAAGGAAAGGAAAGCTTGTTTCCGAAGCCAAGTTGCTTTCAGAAGAAACTCATTCTTCCGAGAGGAAAATAGCTTCGGAAGACAAGCCAAAGAAACAAACAAAGAAACAAAAATATTTCCTTAAAACCTTCCTAGAAGAGACTGCTTCGGAAGAAAAGGTGGTGAAAACTTCTTCCGAAAAGAAAGAAGCCTCGGAAGCAAGTCATGCTGCACAAGCCTCCTCAAGCACACTCAACACAGGTCAACCATAGGATGGAATGGAAGACAAAAAAAGATGTTGCAGCCCAAACCTCTTCTTCACAAACTATAATTGAGCCCCTATGCATACATTTGGTTTAGTTATATTATCTGCATGGAAGAACCCAATACTAACAAGGCTTGGTTTCCAACAATAATTAATCATTTCACCTATGTGCAAGGACATCCATATGACAAGAATGGAAATGTCTGGATATGGATAGTCGATTCTCCAGGCACATGACAGGGAACAGATCTCTCATACAACAATTTGAACATTTTGATGCAGGTCTGTTCAGTTGGAGGTGAAGCCGGATACATTTTGGTAGAGGTAGTGTATCCAATGGAAGTTAAACATTAACAAAGTAAACTTTGTCAAATAGCTTGAACACAATCTTGAGTGTTTCTCAATTCTGTGATCAAAAGCATAAATGCTTTTCACAGAACATAAGCGCGTTATCCTCAAACCTAGGATGACAATTCCTCAGGAATTGGTGCTTCTTAGATCTCCCAGGAGAGGGTATATGTACAAGCTTGATATGAACAATGCTTCTCCACTAGGTGAAGTATCATGCTTTCTTCCAAAGCTAATGGTGATGAGTCAACTCTTTGCATATAAAAGACGTGCATGTTAATTTTATAAGAATAAATAAGCTGGTTAAAAATAATTGGTACATGGTGTGCCTAAAAAGGAATTTTTCTATAAAGACAACTGTGTTGCTGCCTGAAAGGAAAACAACACAAGGTTCTCACAAATCAAAGAAGTTAACTCCATCACCACTCTATACACCTTATTGCACATGGATCTTTTGGTCCCACAAGTATAATGAGCATTGGAAGGAAATCATATTGTCTTGTTATTGTTGATGATTTTACAAGATTTGCATGGGTATTCTTTTTAATAACTAAAGATGAAATTGCTGAAACTTAAATATTTTATTCTTAAAATTGAAAATCAAAAGGATCACAAGGTAAAAATCATTAGTGATTAAGGGACTGGGTTTACGAATCAAGTTCTTGACTCATTCTACAACTCAAAAGGGATCGCAAACAATACAGTGCTCCTACAACTCCTCAACAAAATGGGTTGCAGAGAGAGAAGGAACAAGACACTATTCAGGCTGCAAGAACTAGTTAGCTGATTCAAAGCTGCCTCTAACTTTTTGGGCAGAGGAATTAGCACTGCATGCTATGTGCAGAACATGGTTCTCATTGTTAAGCCCCATGGAAAGACCCCTTATGAGTTATGGAACAAGAGGCCACCATTCATTCGCTTTCTTAGGTCCTTTGGCAGCAGGTGTACCATACTCAACACAAAAGACAATTTAGCAAAATTTGCTAAAAAGTTGGATAATGCTATCTTTGTTGGATATTCCTTAACCTCTATTGCTTATAGAGTGTATAATATTAAAAATCAACAATTTAAGGAATCATCAACATATTGTTAATGAGCACACTCCTTGTGTTAGAGGGAATGGCCCTGATCATATCTCAATCAAGAATTGTTTCCCAAACTATTCTAAACCATCTTATGAGAATGTTTTAACTAGAACAGAAACTCAAAATGACATCTATGAGGATCAAATGTTCAAGTTACCCAGACCTATTCCCAGTTCTCTAATTGGAATTAAAGAACAACCTCCCACTACTAGAAGTCCTGAAAGCTTGAACATCTCAGGAAATCATGGAGCTTCAACAAGTTTTCAGCCAACTGAGTCTCAAAACTCATCAACTGAGAACTCCAACATTCAACACCAAGCTGATGAAGATAGTAATCTGGAGGACAGGCAACTGTGATAGTACTTCTCAGCAGAATGTTATTGATGCTATCACATATTATTCAATCAGTCCTCATTGAATGAGTGTGAGACATCAGCTGGTCATGGTGTTCAAACCTAAGCAAAACTTCTCAAACCTAGATCTATCTATGCAACTAGATGTGATTCCTAGGCTTAGGATACATAAACACCACCAACTAAGAACATCGTTGGGGATGTCTCAGAAGGTGTGAGAACAAGAAGTCAGACCCACAATGGGAATGTCTACTGTACTCATGCTTCTTTCTCAAATGGAACCAAAGAAGGTGGAAGAAGACCTCAAGGAAAAACATTGGATTAAAGCTATGCAAGAGGAGTTGCTTCAGTTCAAGAGGCAAAGGTATGGAACTTGTGTCCATTACCACTGCAAAGCCTATTGGACCAAGGGGGTGTTCAGAAATAAGAGAGATGATAGAGGTATGATTATCAAGAACAAGGCAAGACTGGTGTCAAGGATCAAACAAGAGGAAGGAATAGATTACAGTGATTAGTGATGTCTTTGCACCTGTTGCAAGACTTGATGCGTGAGAACTTCCTTGTTTTACAGTATCCATGAACTTCACTGTCTATCAACTTGATGTAAAATGGTATTTTTATATGGAGGATATCGATAGAGAAGTTTATGTGTGTCAGCCACCTGGATTTGACGAACCACAGCACCCCAACATGTTGCAACAATTGGATTAAAGCTCTCTATGGTTACATCAAGCACCTAGGCTGGGTATGAGACTCTTGTCTGTGGTTTCTTCTTATGAATTGCACACCAGAGGCACCATAGACAAGCCATGATCATAAAGAAGTTCAAGGAAGGACATGCTGCTTGTTAAAGTTATTTGATGACAGCATAATTGGTTCCTCAAGATCAAAGTGCAAAGACTTTGAAAGCATCATTAAGGAAGAAGTTTGAGATACGAGTTTAATGGGAAAGATGGTTTCTTCCTTTGGAATTCAAGTGACGCAGATGGAAGAAGGTGTCTTCATCAATCAATCTAAGTATGTCAGGCCATCGTAGAGGAGATTAAGAGAAAGATTATAAGCTAGCACGGCACCTTCCTTCTCATAATCGACACTCATTAATATAGTCGAGTTCCCAGCTAAAACACAAAATGAAGAGTGCAGGTTCATGTTGGATCTTATATATGCTTATATGCCCAAGACACATACAAGATTGATGTGGTTAGTACGTTATGATCCAAGTCGGGTCATACCCAATAACAAGCTAGGCAAACACCGTTAAACATTTATTTGTTGATCATGATCAAGCAAATAAATTATGACACCAATTTAGAAAATGGGTTTTCTGAATTATTGCATTTGAGATAGAACAAATTATATGGATATTTTGTTCATGAGATATCATTTGTAATGTTGTTTAAATAAGTTAAATAACATCAAATATAAGAGTGTTTAAGTTATAAGATTAAAATTAGTTTAATTATATAACTTAATGGGTGATTAAAATGAATTAAAAGGGTGTTATTTTAAAATGGGGGGAACCCATTTTAAACAAAAACTTTCGGCCGCCCTTTTGTTCTTCTTGGGATTCCTTGTCTTGTTTTAATACAAGACTTTAATCCTTGGAACAAGACACTCAACCACACTCTCTCTCTCACACATGCAAAGAACTCTTTCTTCTCCATCTTGCTCTTCAACATTCACGGATCAAGAGCTTGAAAAGAAGGCTTTGGGTGTTAACTTCCTAACAAGTTTGGTGTTTGCAAGAGCTTGTGGGTATACAAGCTTGAGGTCTTCTCTTTTGAAGACTAGACATTCAAGAAACATCATCTTCCTCCTCTTATCCGTATCCAATTTCTTGTTCAAGAAAGGTAGTATTCATGTACATCCTATGGTTGGTTTTGATAGCATTTCTTTTCACATATATATGATCCTTGTTCTTGGGTTTGTTTTCTTGAACATATAAATGTTTATTTTCAGAATATAACACAAGTTTTAAACTCCATACATCCGCTGCGTTTTATGTTTAAATGGTTAAACATCCTTGTTAAAACTTGTAAAAACCCAACAATGGCATCTAGAGCCGGTTATGTGGAAAACTTGCTTCAAAAGTCCAAGAAAAGTTAGTTTTGTTGGACTTTTTCAACCCATTAGGGGCTGTTTTGATATGGATAAATGAATCCCTTATCTTTCAAAGTTTTATCTCACATGCTTTAGAATAAACCTTGAAAGATTAACATCAAGTGGTTGATTGTTTTGTTTGGACTAAACCCTAAAGTTTGGGTTTATGTTGGCCGAAACTTTAAGGGTTAAAAAGGGAGTTCATGGTTGTTCTTGGATGTTGTATTTGATACATATTTTGGTGCATAACATAGCCTTGACCTAATGTGTTTTGGTTTTGGATGAATGTGATTGTCATGTTTAGTTTTATTCATTAAAGGGTTGTAATAATAATTTTGGTGTTTGTATCTTTTGGGTTGTAATTTATTTATTCATTGGTTATGTAATAAATAGATTAGGTGCATTTCTTTTATTAGAAAAATTGTATTAGGATATGATTTTGTAAAAGAAGATGCACAAGTTGGAGACTCAAGGAAAGATACAAAGGAAGAACTCAAAAGACATGGACACTTGAAGCATTTGGATGTGGATTCGAGTGGGAGTTCTTGGACACATTTTAATGTGTCATTATTAACCCTTAGGAAAGACCTAGTGACAACACTTGTGATGGCAAACAAGTGTGGTCACCTTAGTGGCTATGGTTATGCACATATGATTGAATGGTTGTGCTTGTTTGGTTGTTTTGTTTTATGTTGGTTGTTTGATATATGGATATGCATAACTAACAAATTTATAAACATAACAAGCTGAAAATAAATGGTTCTTAATCATTAAGTGGTTAATAAAAGGTTATTAAAAGGATTAATGATTTTAAATAAAAGGGGTTTTATTAAAAGAACCATAGGGTACCATGTATTTGAAAGCATGCAAATGCAAGGTACATAGAGTTTTCTAAACTAGAATTATGAAAACTTAAAATGTCTTTTGAAAACAAGTTTATCACCATCCTTTTACACAACACTTAAGTCACTTGAAAACTCTTAATGGGATAAAGGTCACCTAACCATTTTGAGGGAACTTGTGATTTAAGGTGGGAATGCCATATTTGTGGGATAAAGATCACCTAACCACTTATATTGGTAAACTCACATGTGTGTGTAAGTAGGGTAACTTGATTTGCAAACCATGTTAAATGGATCACCTACAATATGGTTTACAAAAGGTGTTGATGGGATTAACATGCCGACTATACATATGATGTTTAAGTCGATCCCATACCCTAGAAGTTGCAAAGGGTTGCAATTGTCAAACGTTGACTACCTTGTTAATTTAAATAATGGGATAAAGATCACCTAACCACTATTTAAATGTGACGTTGGATTCTAGAATTTTATTTTGTGTATGACACATAAAAGAATTTATAATTAAAGATGATAATATCGTAAATACTAAAATTGAACCTTGTTAAATTTTGTAGATGGCCACCAACAACAATGAAAATAATGATATTCCATCCGCTCACAACCTATCACTAAGAACCATTCTCCAAAAGGAGCGTCTAAACCATAACAATTTCATTGATTGGTTTCGAAACTTGAGAATTGTTCTCAAGCAAGAGAAACGGTCATATATCTTAGACGATCCGATTCCCGATGAACCCAATGAGGAAGATGAAGAGGCCTACTTGAATTGGGTGAAATACACTGAGGACTCGGTCCAAGTGTCTTGCCTCATGTTGGCAAGTATGACTCCGGATCTCCAAAAGGAGTACGAACATCACGGAGCATACGACATGATAACCCAGTTGAAGGAAACGTTCCAACAACAAGCAAGGGTAGAGCGCTTCGAAACGGTTCGAGCACTCCATGCATGTCGTATGGATGATACCCAATCGGTCTCATCTTATGTACTTAAGATGAAGAGCCACATAGACCGCCTCGAAAGGCTGAATTGTCCCGTCTCGAAAGAGTTGGCTACGGATTTGATCCTCAACTCTTTGTCAAAAAGGTTTGACAATTTTGTTATGAATTATAACATGAACGGTTGGGACAAGAACATAACTGAGCTTCACTCTATGCTCAAGACAGCCGAGGCGGCCATGGGTAAAAGGAGTTTACCCGTTCTCACCATCAATGAAGGTGGGAACAAGAAGAGGCCTCACCCCGCATCCAAGGCAAGTGTTGCCAAAGGTAAAGGGTACGTTGGGAGAAAGGGAAAGGGAGTGGTAAAAGTGCCACCACCAAAACCAGCGGAGAAGAAGCAAAAGGTTGCTTCGGATGACCCATGCTTTAAGTGTGGGGAGATAGGACATTGGGCAAGAAATTGTCCTGTCCATCTCAAAGAGTTGAAAGCAAAGAGGGATGCCGGGCAGACCTCAGGTACAATTTTCATGATTCATATTGATCTAAATATAATATCCTCTAACACATGGGTATTGGATACCGGATGTGGGACTCACATTTGCAATTTGTTGCAGGGGTTCAAAAGAAGTAAAAACTTCAACAAAGGGGATGTTAGCCTCTACATGGGGAATGGGGCAAAAGTTCAAGTTGAAGCCCGAGGGGACTACATCCTGAAGCTTCCAAATGGTTTGGAAGCAATTTTGAACAATGTTTTGTATGCTCCTAGTTTGACTAGGAACATTATTTCAGTTGCACAATTAAGACAATATGGTTATGTTTTGATGTTTATTGAAAATGAAATTCATGTTTCTTTAAATAACATCTTTTATTTTAAAGCTACTCCTATTAATGGTATTTATGAATTGGTTCATGAAAACACATTATATGATAGCTCGTTGTACCAAACCACCACCAAGAAGCTCAAATTAGATTTGAGTGACACCTATCTTTGGCATTGCCGTCTTGGTCATATAAACAAGAAGCGCATACAAACTCTTCAAAAGAATGGTCTTTTAAAAGCAAGTGAATATGATTCATTTGATGTATGTGAATCTTGTTTACAAGGCAAAATGACTAAGGCGCCTTTTAGTGGCAAAACCGAAAGGGCAAAAGATTTATTAGGTATCATACATTCGGATGTATGTGGTCCTTTTAAGCCAATGACTAGGTATAATGAAAGATACTTCATTACCTTTACCGACGACTATAGTAGGTATGGGTATGTGTACTTGTTAAGACACAAAGATGAAGCTTTTGAAATGTTCAAAACCTTCCAAAATGAAGTAGAAAATCAACTCAACAAATCAATAAAAATTCTTCGCACCGATAGAGGAGGTGAATACCTGAGTGATGCTTTTAGAGATCATCTTAGAAGTTGTGGGATTATCTCACAACTATCTCCACCTGGAACACCACAACACAATGGTGTGTCCGAAAGGAGAAATCGAACTCTATTAGATATGGTTCGATCTATGATGGCTGGAAGCTCATTGCCTCTATCATTTTGGGGCTTTGCTTTGCTCTCTGCGGCCCGTATTTTGAATATGGCCCCAACCAAGAAAGTGGAAAGGACACCTTTTGAAATATGGCATGGAAGGGTTCCATCTCTATCATATTTAAAGGTGTGGGGATGTGAGGCTTATGTAAAGACTCCCACCTCAAACAAGTTAGAAAGACGTTCCACTAAGTGTATTTTATTGGATATCCTAGAGATTCTATGGGATATTATTTCTATGATCCATTGGAACAAAAGGAGTTTGTTGCCAAGAAGGGTGAGTTCTTGGAAGCCAAGTTCCTTATGGAAGGAGCTAGCAGTAGAACAGTGGATCTTGAGGAGGATCAAGGTCCACAACCCGATACACGTTTGGTTGACACTAGCACTCAACATGAGGATGTTGAGAATGATCAAATGGTTGATCAACACACACAAAACGTTCGCAAATCTGGTAGAACTAGTAATCCACCTGAAAGATATGGATTTTTCATGGATGGGTGCTATGTGGTTGATTCCGATGAACCAATCACATACCATGATGCAGTGTCCAATTTGGATTGTGACAAATGGCTTGAAGCCATGAATGTTGAGATGCAATCCATGTATGACAACCAAGTGTGGGACTTGGTTGTACCACCTCTTAACTCCAAGGTAGTTGGAAGTAAGTGGGTTTTCAAGAAGAAAACCGATATGCATGGAAACTTGGATACTTATAAAGCTAGACTTGTAGCAAAAGGTTTCACTCAAACTCAAGGGGTTGATTATGATGAGACTTTTTCGCCTGTTGCAATGCTAAAGTCTATTAGGATATTATTTGCCATAGCTGCTCATTATGATTATGAGATTTGGCAAATGGATGTCAAAACCGCTTTTCTAAATGGATATCTTGAGGAAGATGTCTATATGGTTCAGCCTGAAGGTTTTGTCGACCCAAAACATCCTAACAAAGTATGCAAGTTAAAGAAATCAATCTATGGATTGAAGCAAGCGTCAAGAAGTTGGAATCACCGTTTTGATGAAGAGGTAATTAAATTTGGGTTCATCAAAAATGCTGATGAGGCTTGTGTGTATAAAAAGGCTAGTGGGAGCATCATCACTTTCCTAGTATTGTATGTCGATGACATCCTACTATTTGGAAATGACATTCCAACCTTGGAAGGTATAAAAACCTGGCTTGGAAGCTGTTTTTCCATTAAGGATCTTGGTGAAGCCGCCTACATTTTGGGAATAAAGATCTATAGGGATAGATCAAGGCGGTTGATAGGTTTAAATCAAAGTGCATACATTGACAAGATCTTGAAAAGGTTCAAGATGGAGAACTCTAAGAAAGGTACGGTACCTATTCAAAGAGGAACGATATTGAGTACGACTCAATGTCCAAGCTCAAAGGATGAGCAAGATAAAATGAAGGGAATCCCGTATGCATCTGCTATAGGATCCATCATGTATGCAATGATATGCACTAGGCCGGACGTGTCATGCGCCTTGAGCATGACAAGCCGATACCAGCAAAATCCTGGAAATAGTCATTGGATGGCTGTTAAGAACATACTTAAGTACCTAAGGAGGACTAAAGATATGTTCCTAATCTATGGATCTGGTGAGGAGGAACTCGTGGTAAAAGGTTACACGGATGCGAGTTTCCAAACTGATCGGGATGACTCACGATCACAATCGGGATACATTTTCATCCTAAATGGAGGAGCAGTCTCTTGGAAGAGCTCTAAACAAGATGTGGTGGCATTATCAACTACAGAGTCAGAATACATCGCCGCTTCATTAGCAGCTCAAGAAGCTGCATGGTTGAAGAAATTCATTGCCGATCTAGGGGTTGTCCCTTCCATTCAGGACCCCCTAGAAATTCTTTGTGATAATGAGGGTGCGATTGCTCAAATCAAGGAACCCCGTGCACATCAAAAGACTAGGCACATTGAGCGGAGATTCAACTACATAAGGGATGAAGTTGAAAAGGGAAAAATATGTATTCGCAAAGTTCACACGGATCAAAACATTGCGGATCCACTCACGAAGCTTCTTGAAAAGGCAAAGCATGAGGGTCATACTTGTGCCATGGGACTTCGATATTCTAGTGACTGGATTTGATTTTGTGATCTTGTATTTGGATATTGGAACCTTTTATTACTTGAATGAATTATATGGTTATAATGTTTCAACTAATGTTCCAATTTTGCATGTTTAATCCATGAGTAAATCATTTACTCTAAACGTCCGTAGTCGTTCATGCCTGTGGGAACAAGTATGAGGGTAAGACTATTATGAACTTGGATTGGTAGATATTCATTTGGATGAATATATAGCAAAGGGTTGCTGCCAAAGTTCATAGATATTTATGGGATATAAATATTGGACTGACCCGCATTCAAATATTACTACATGGAATCTTCTTGATTGATCATAAGTAAATTTGAGTAAAGGCGAATATCATTTGGTATCCTCTGACCTGAGATACATATTGGGTCTTGATATTCACCGGGTATTATACTTTGACTTAGTTCTTCGCTGTTCTGAAACATGGCAGTACATAAGACTAAATTCAGGTATAGCACGAGGTGATTGTGAGAGACGTATGTAATCAAGATGGGATTTGTTCCTCTTATTCGTTGAGAGTAAGATGTCTAAGGCCTGCTAAAGTTAAGTCAATGGAGAATGATCATTCTGTGTCTCTAAGATTTAACATGACATCTGTGACAAAAGGATAGATGATTGTTTCACCTAAAACATTTTCGAGTAAGATACTTGAAGGGGATGATGTTATTGAATGGCACTTAGTCATACGTATTAAGGGTAGTAAACCGTTGTTAGGCGGTATTTACTGCTTGCATCAATCTTCTATGAATCTTGTGCAAGTGGGAGATTGTTGGATCTTATATGCCCAAGACACATACAAGATTGATGTGGTTAGTACGTTATGATCCAAGTCGGGTCATACCCAATAACAAGCTAGGCAAACACCGTTAAACATTTATTTGTTGATCATGATCAAGCAAATAAATTATGACACCAATTTAGAAAATGGGTTTTCTGAATTATTGCATTTGAGATAGAACAAATTATATGGATATTTTGTTCATGAGATATCATTTGTAATGTTGTTTAAATAAGTTAAATAACATCAAATATAAGAGTGTTTAAGTTATAAGATTAAAATTGGTTTAATTATATAACTTAATGGGTGATTAAAATGAATTAAAAGGGTGTTATTTTAAAATGGGGGAACCCATTTTAAACAAAAACTTTTCGGCCGCCCTTTTGTTCTTCTTGGGATTCCTTGTCTTGTTTTAAGACAAGACTTTAATCCTTGGAACAAGACACTCAACCACACTCTCTCTCTCACACATGCAAAGAACTCTTTCTTCTCCATCTTGCTCTTCAATTCACGGATCAAGAGCTTGAAAAGAAGGCTTTGGGTGTTAACTTCCTAACAAGTTTGGTGTTTTGCAAGAGCTTGTGGGTATACAAGCTTGAGGTCTTCTCTTTTGAAGACTAGACATTCAAGAAACATCATCTTCCTCCTCTTATCCGTATCCATATTTTTGTTCAAGAAAGGTAGTATTCATGTACATCCTATGGTTGGTTTTGATAGCATTTCTTTTCACATATATATGATCCTTGTTCTTGGGTTTGTGTTTTTTCTTGAACATATAAATGTTTATTTTCAGAATATAACACAAGTTTTAAACTCCATACATCCGCTGCGTTTTATGTTTAAATGGTTAAACATCTTTTAAAACTTGTAAAACCCAACAGTTCATATGTGTGGCTTAATTAATGGTGTGTATAGTTTCATATTCACAGTTGTTCATACTCAACTTCTTTATACTAACCATATTCTTTCAGAACACAAAACATACATACTTCCATGATATATGCTTAAATAAACCAAAGACAGCACAAGACCCTCCTATTCATTGCCCTTATCAATTTAAAACATATTAAAGACTCATATTATTATCCTAGGTATAACCCGACCCTTGTTTGTTTGCCCGGTGAACACATAATGCAACTAGGTACCGATGTGTTTGTCCTTTGTCAAACCATGCACCATCATACTCCATACACTCTAATTAGCTTTCATGATCATTTCCAAGCACCGAACCGTAGTCGCTACCATTATTCTTAATCATAACTAATACGTATTGTATGGGTTTGTTTATTAATTTCAAGGAAAAATGAATGTAATGAACGACCACTTTCTTCCTTGGCACAAACTTCTTGCAACAATAATGATTTTAAAGGCAATTAAGGATCGGTTATGTTTAAAACCTACAAGGAATCATAACTCAACCTAAAGATATGACTGACTTGTATTCCAAAGCCCTACCTACATACCGAATCTGAACAAAACCATATTATGTGACCTGGTTCGTACAAGTCTTCTTCTCCTCCCTTAAACTCTAATAACATGTCTTACCTTACCTATTGTTTACGCCTTTAATTCACTTTTTAAGGTGGTCGATTACAACCACATATCATAGAAACATTATACTAAGTTCTTAAAATCGAAGGAAAGAAGGGTTTCAAGGTTACCTATAACCTAACACCCTTGACCAAGTTTTCTTCTCTACTAAAAGATAAAACGTGGTTTTATGTTTTGTTTGTTGTTTTGAACCTACTGTCTTCTTGCCAAAAAGTATCCCCGTCAATTGGGCTAAAAACTTGATATGTGTGTGTATATATTATGAAAATGATTTCACAAATTAGTTTTAAAAAGTGGATTACCAAACTAAACCTCACACAAATAGGAAGTGTAATATAGTATAGTCAAGCTGCTCAAGCAAGTACGAATATCAAACCCAAAGACAATTGGTGGCTCTTGATAATAAACCATTATGAGGTTTTAACCTAATTATCAAGCGAGAATCTATACTAAATATAAGAAAATAAATTAATTTACTAATGAGGAATCTTGAATTTAAGAAAAACAAAGAGAAAATACAACTAAAGCAAACAAAATCAAATATGAAAAGGCAAACACTTAGATTATGAAATCTTATTATCTTTTAAACTATCATCTAATGTAATAACACAGTGGTAACCGATTATCAAATTTCAACTAGTTTAAATGAACTAAACCTGTTATATCTCCTCGCGGTCTTAATAAAGCACTTATTTAAATCCTAATAGTTGTGTGAAGCTCGTTAGTTTAATAAATCAAATTACCACCCGGTCTCACTTATTATTATATGTTAAGGAATCTAAAAGTTGGCTCACCTCCTGATCTTAACAACATAATATCCTAAAACCCATTAGTAACTTCCAAGATATAAGATAATTCTATTATTGTGATAAAAAACATAAAATCACAAGACTTAAAGGTAATTAGGCTTAATTCACTTACGTACAACTCTAACCTAACCAAACTCTAAATTCATGTAAAGTTGAAAACTTTCCCCTTGTGGTCTTAAAATTCATTAAAACACTAATTTTAATTAGCTTTACAAACCAAATCCCATGACTAGTTATTCTAACTTAGTCACAAAATCATTACTAAGAGACAAAGTATGTAACTTTATCATGCAAACATATTCAACTAATATGAAATCAAGTGAATAAACAAGAATAAGGATCAAGCATGAAACTTTAACCAAAATTAGTATTAAGCAACATCTAAGATCATATAAAACTGAAAGTTTCAATAACATAATACCATTGAGTTAACAAACCAAAAAATAGTCAAACCAAAAATAATTATACCATACCTAAGTAGTTTAAAACAAATTATCTACTCATGGTTAATGAAAATAGTAAACATAAAGTTCTAGTAGCAAACATGATGAAAATAAGTACCAAAAACCAAAAAAGAAATCAAAGAAATTGAATAAAGTCAAACTGAAAGCTCTTGGACTTCGATCTTCACTTCTAATGCTTCTAATGTTTGAATCCTACATTTCAAACACTTGATTCCTTTCCTTGAGTCTTTGCAAGGCGTATGAGCTTGAATGAATGAAAAGATATGTGTTTAAAGTGGTTAAATACGAATTATATGAAAATCAGTTACGATGAAATCTCCGCGGACTGCTAAGGTGACGGGTGGTGGTGATCTTCATGAATTGCTAAGGTAAGGGTGGCGGTCCACTAAGTTGTTCCTAACATACAATCATTATCTTATGATGTTTTATTGATTAGAGGTGGTAGCAAACCGCTAAGCTTGTGGTTGGCTGTCCACTATGTAATCTATTATGTTGCTCCTTACTAGTATTCACTCGTTGCACGCTAGGTTTATAGGTTGTGGCCTACAATGATGTTCAAAGGTAGATTCTTTGTCTTTTTCCTTGTTGACTCAACTTTCTTCTTTTCTTAATTGTTCTTAGGCTTTAAATCTTTCATTTCTTCAGTTGTTCTTATGAACTTATCAACTGTAGAATTAAGTACCAAACCCCAACTAAAACATATATAAATAGTGTAAAAAATGTATTTAAAATCATATATTAATGTATATGACTTTGAATATAACATTGACTCATCTTGATTTCTACTGATTCATAAACATGGTCATCCTACAGTTTAATTATGGTATCCTGTTGATTTATGGAATTAATCTATGGCAACTTTGAAACAAGTCAACAAAATGCAAATTCATGTACTTGACAGAAATAAAGTACAAGATGCTGAGATGTTTACAAAAATAGTAAAGGTTATCTCAAAGCCTATTCTAGAGCCAGACACATCCATTGTTCTAGATGAATCTTCATAACAACCTGTAACACCCAAAAAATTTCAGAATGAAGAAAAGAAAAGAATGTGAAGGAGAAAAAGAATATTATTTTAAAGCAAGGGGTTAAAAGTGTGCAAGGGGCAAATTTGTCCATAATGGGTTCAAAAAGGGTGTTAAGGCTGCCCATACCTCTCTCTCTCATGCATAACTCTAGGCTGCAAAAAGAAAGAAGAAGTTTTTAACTGGTTTTTAGAGAGAGAAAGTAGAAGTTCTTCAAGAAGGTAAGATTTTCTAGTGTTTTCTTCTCGGATTTCAGTTGGGTTGAACTTTGGACCGTTCTTTATATGTTTCTTTATGTTGGCTGCTTGTTTTTTTGTGTGTTTAGGTGCTAGAACTCCAGGTATCTCTTTGTTTGAGGTGTTTTTCACTCGAAAGCTGTTAGAGGTGAGTTCTAGATCCCCTCTTTTACATGTTTTCTGCTTGTTTGGGGCTGGTATGCATATTAAACTGTTGTTTTCTACACCAAACTATGAATTTTCTATGATGTACTACTGTGTACGGTTGATGTGTGTTTTAAAAGGATTTCCATGTTGGTATGATTGTTTGTTATGTTTAAGTGTGTATCTTGATAGATTTATGCTAAGTATATGTTAGAATGATGTTTGGGGAATGAAAAGTACATATGATGCATTGCAGGTGTTAATTATAGTGTCCGTTGTGGACACTTAGGATAGTTATAGTGTCCGTTGTGGACACTTAGAAAAATTATGCATGTTGTTCGCTATGGAGTTTGTACGTTCGCTCTGGACACTTAGAAAAATTATGCATGTTGTCCGCTGTGGACTTTGTACGTCCGCTCTGGATACTTAGAAAAATTATGTACATTGTCCACTATGCACATAAACTGTCCGCTTTGGACTTTGTATGTCCGCTGTGGACTTTGCATGTCCGCTGTGGACACTTTGGAAATTTTATGATTTGTCCGCTATGGATTTGTCATCCACTGTGGACTTTGTTCATCCGCTGTGGACTTTGTTCATCCGCTGTGGACTTGTTCATCCGCTGTAAACTTTTTTCATCCGCTGTGGATACTTAGAATGTTTTAATCATGCGCTGTGGACTTTGGCTATCCGCTGTGGACTTTGGTTGTCCGCTTTGGTCACTTATTTATGTAGTCCGCTTTACACTTGTTCATGCACTGTAGACACTTAGACTTATTCTAAAATTTTGGGAAATAGAATTTAGTGTAAGTCTTGATGTTTTATGGTGGTTTATGCCTGTTTATGTTATGTATGCTTGTGGACTATTGATGATGTTTCATATTATGTATTATGACGTGACTTTACGTGGTGTGATATGTGCTTATGTACGTAAAGTATTATTGTAATGAAAGTGGAAGATAAAGATAACGAAAGTGGAACATAATGAATGAATGAAAGTCTTGCAAGCATATTAAAAGGGGTTCACAACTCGTTATGGGTTGTCAACTCGACAATGTGCTGTGTGCACACAAAAAGGTCAGTCTTCGTGATTGATAGAAACGTACGAAATGGGATCCTTGCCGCTTGACCCTAAGTCTGTAGTTGCTTCGTGCACAATGATGGGGCATAGCATATGGTAGGATCTAGATAAAAGTGAAGATAATAATGAAAAAAGTATGAAACGAATGATTATGAACGATGATGAAAGATAATAAATTATTATTATCAAGAGGTACATATGATGTGTGATCACGAACGAAAGTAAAGGAAAGGTTTTTATCAAAAGTAAAGTATTTATTATATAAACTAGAACTCACTCAGCATCCCTGACTTTTATATGCATATCAGTTTGCAGGTAATCGATGATGCTGAGGAGGTGCAGCATGGATGAATAAGCTACTGAGATGATTCGAGTCTGGCATCCATATTGAAAATATTAATGTATTAATACAATTTAGTTTGAAACAAAATGAAATGATAATTTGACTTGTTTTTATTAATGAAAGTTATATTTCTGCTGCAAAATGAGGTGTTTTATATTATTTATATGATGACGACCAACGGTAGCGTCTCGGGACGAGGCCTTACAAGTTGGTATCAGAGCCAAAGTTTAAGAGAATAGGGTAAAATATTTTAAAAAACCTAAACTTAAACTGAGAATGGTACAAGAAAAGGAAAGGGATGCCAGTCTAGTAGCTACATGCCTGCAGGTAAATGTTTCATGTAAAATTTATGTAAATTAATGGAAAACAGAATATGTGCGTGTGCTATATGAATTATATGCTCTTAGTAGATTTGGATACTGATATAGTCGGGATAGGAAATGCTTTGGGAATGAAGATTAAAGTAAGTGGCTAATCACAACTGGCCACTGTAATTAGGGACTTACTATACTTGACGTAATTTGAGCTATTACCTTGAATGATCGTGTTGATGTTTGAATCTATAGTGTTTGGAGATGGCTGGTGGTAGATCTTCGAAGGCTTCTCGAGGTGGAGGTCGTGGTGGACGGGTGCTGGGCAGTGTGTCATAAAGAACAGGGCTAGGACCGCTGAAACGGCTCCTGGAGAGCCCGAGCTTCATCACCATGAGGCGGTGATGAGAGTGCTAACATGAGGGCCTCAGTGAAAGAGGTAGTTGTGGAGAAATTTCATCAAGTCATGCAGATGATTCTGTCATCTATGGTGACTGAGGTTATTAGAGCCATGAGAAAGGATGAAAAGAAAGAGAAAGAGGAGAGGAGTAAAACCGTTAGGAGAGAGGGCGAGGAGAGAGGTTCAGGTGAGGGAAGCAACCAGAGACTTAGATGGTTGTCTCTAGTGATGATGAGGAAGAGGAAGCAATGCAAGAAACTACAAAGGGGTGCAGCTATAGGGCATTCCAGAGATGCAAGCCCCGATTTTCGATGGAATGGGAACGTTGTTGCTGCTCACCGATGGGTGAGAGAAATGGAGGCTGTGTTGGATATCAGCGAATGTAGGGAGGATCAGATGGGGAAGTTTGCTACCCACTCATTTGTGGACTCGTCCTTATGCTGGTGGGATAATATAGTCAGGCTGAGGGTAGTAGGGTGATTGGAGAATGGGGTGGAGTGAACTTAAGAAGTTGGTAATCGAGGAGTTTTGTCTCACAGGGAACTCGACAAGATGAAAGAGAGTTCCTACAGTTGGAGGCGGGACCATGACACACCAACAGTACACGACCAAGTTCAACGAGATGGCAAGGCTGGTGCCGGATCAGGTGACACCTGTGTCGCGAAAGATCAAGAGATACATCCAAGGTCTACCGACGGATATCCGTAGACATCTGATTGCCACCCATCTAGGTACGTTTAGGTTGGTGGTCGATCTGGTAGGGAGACTGTACGATGAGAGAGAGGAGGTGACTGTGGTGGGGGTGAGTAAGAAAGGTGGTGGTGACAGAAACTGGAACGGGAAATGATTTGGCAGTGGTGGTTTTACTCCCAAGAACAAAAAGGTAAGGGTGGATGATCGGAAGGTGGGGACGACAGGTACAGGGAAGAGGAGGTGTAATAAGTGTGGGAAGGAGTATGGGGGAAATGTAAGTGGGGGTCGAAACATCTGTTTCAAATGTAGGAAGCAGGGCATATGGCCAAGGATTGTGGCAGGATAAGGTGCTATAACTGGTGGAGAACGGGGTCATATGAGTCGGGAGTGCACGAGGCCGAGAACTGAGAGCTCTAAGACAGGAAAAGAGGCTGAGAAAGGGAAGGAAGTGCCAAAGGCCAGGGCGAAAGTTTTACCATGACCCACGAGGATGTGCATTGACTACCGTGAGCTGAATAAATTGACAGTGAAGAATCGGTATCCGTTACCGAGGATTGATGACTTGTTTGATCAGCTCCAAGGTGCCAGTTGGTTATCGAGGATAGATCTACGATCTGGTTACCACCAATTGAAGGTGAAGGAGCAGGGTATTCCTAAGACAGCTTTTCGTATGCGTTATAGACACTATGAGTTTCTTGTGATGTCTTTGGTTTAACCAACGCGCCAGCTGCTTTTATGGATCTGATGAATAGGGTGTGTCGGCCTATGCTAGATAAACCAATGATTGTGTTATCGATGATATCTGATTTATTTGAAGAGCGAAGAAGAGCATGTCGGTCACCTTTAGGAAGTGCTAAATACGCTTAGAAGGGAGAAGTTGTATGCTAAGTTCTCCAAGTGCGCGTTCTGGTTACGCAAAGTTCATTTTTCGGGTCATGTGGTTAATCCTGAAGGGATCATGGTGGTCCCAGCGAAAGTTGAGCGGGTGATGCAATGGAAGTCACCAAAGACGCCATCCGAGATCTGTAGTTTATTGGGTTTGGTGGGCTATTACAGAAGATTTATCCAAGACTTCTCCAAGATAGCTTCACCATTGACCAAGTTGACCGTAAGGATGTGAAGTTCATATGGGGTCTAGAGCATGAGAATGCTTTCGAAGAGTTAAAGACAAGATTGACTCAAGCTCCAGTCTTGACGTTACCGAAGGGAACGAAGACTTGGTGGTCTATTCGGATGCTTATATTTGGGTTGGGTTGCGTGCTGATGCAACGGGGAAAAGTTATAGCCTATGCGTCCCGACAGTTGAAGATCCATGAGGCTAACTACCCTACTCATGACTTGGAGTTGGCGGCTGTGGTCTTTACATTGAAGATTTGGAGGCACTACTTGTACGGGATGAAGTGCACCATCTTCACTGATCACAAAAGCTTGAAGTACTTCTTTGAGCAGAAGGATCTAAATATGAGGCAAAGGAGGTGGTTAGAGTTGATCAAAGACTATGACTGTAAGATTCACTTCCATCCGGGCAACGCCAACATGGTGGCGGATGCCCTTAGCCGAAAAAGAGAGACCCGAACCAATTCGGGTGAAGGCTTATCAGTTGGTTATGACCTCCGATGTGATGAAGCAGGTTAAGGAATTTCAAGATGAAGCGCTGAAAGAAGATCAGATTAACTCCAAAAGGATGAAAGGCCTAGTCGCGGAGTTGGGTGAGAACACTCTTGGTGTTCGAACCCGATCGGGCGGATGTGGATTCCTTGTTATTGGGATATACGTGGGAAGATCACGGATGAGGCTCATAAGACTCGATACTCAATTCTTCCCAATGCTAAAAAGATGTATCATGATACGAAGAAAAGATTACTGGTGGCGGGAATGAAGCGCGATGTAGCGGAGTATGTGAGTAAGTGCCTTACTAGCTTGCAAGTGAAGGCGGAGCATCAGAAGCCATACGGGAAGATCCAACCTTGGATATACCCGAGTGGAAATGGGAGCACATAACCATGGACTTCATTATGAAGTTACCACGTACGGCATGGGGATACGATGCCATATGGGTGATAGTTGATCGTCTGACGAAGAGTGCTCACTTTCTACCGATCCGCGAGACGTATTCATCTAAGAGGTTAGCGGATCTGTTCATCAAAGAGATTGTGACTTGTCATGGTGTACCGGCGTCTATCGTGTCTGATCGTGACACTCGGTTACATCTAAGTTTTGGAAGAGATTCCATGATACGATGGGAACGAGGTTGCATATCAGTACTGCTTACCATCCCTAGACAAATGGTAAGTCGGAGAGGACGATTCAAACGCCGGAGGATATGCTACGAGCATGCGTCATTGATTTCGGAGGAAGTTAGGATGAACACTGTAAGGCCCCGTTCCCGGGAACCCCACAGCTGGTCAATCACAACCTTATTTATATCAAAACATATTAAGATTTATTAAGTAAATAAAACATTGCAACGGAATAATTCATCAAAACCATTTCATGCTTTAATAAACACATTTGCCAAGTAATACATCGTTGTTTACAAGATTACAAAATATCACTTAGTTGTATTACAAAAAACATCATTATTATTGCATAAGATGGATGCCAGTCTTTGCCCGCCAAGTAGCCTCACCCTGGTGCCATTCTTAGCAACAAGCTACCTGCCAACTGAAAATGTATAAAAAGTCAGCGTTGCTGAGTGAGTTCTAGTTTTATATAATAAAATACTTTACCTTTAGTAAAACCTTTCCCTTACTTTCATTCGTGATCACACAACATACATACATCTTGATAATATCATTATTATCTTTCAACATTCTTTGATTCATTTCGTACTTTCATCATTATCTTTCACTTTCATCTAGACCAATGTCATATGCTATACCCCAAACATTATGCACGAAGTTGGTACTGGACCGAAGTCAATAAATAGACTCCTAACATTGTGCATGAAGCTGACTTCAGTACCGGGGCAAGCGACAAGGGTCCCATTTCGTACATATTGGTCAATCACAAAGATTGACCCCTGTGTGCATCCTCGTGGGTTAGCTAAACAGCACACAGTTGAGCTAACAATCCCTCAATGAGTTGTGAACCTCCTTTCAGTTGCTTGCAAGGTTTTACATTCTTTCATTATGTTCCAGTTCGTTAATAATGTCTTTCACTTTCGTTATATAATACTTTACGTACAAGAGCATTAACACACCACGTAAAGTCACGTAATAAGGAACATCAATAACAGGCCCCAAACATGCATAACATGAACAAACATAACCCACCAAAACATTCTAGAGCTTAACCATAAATTTCCATTTTTCCGAAAATTTCAAAAAATCCTAAGTCAGCTTAGGCGCATGAGCACTATGTAGGCGCATGGGCACTATGTAGGCGCACGGACAGTTAGGCGCATGGGAACACTTGGGCGCATGGGAAAAAACACTTAGGCGCATGGGAAAAACTTAGGAACATAGGTACTAAGCAGGAGCATGAGTACTATGCAGGCGCATGGATACTTGGGCGTATGGGAAACTTAGGCGCATGGGCAAACACTTAGGCATATAGGCAAAAAACTTAGGCGCACGAGAACTATGCAGGCGCACGAGCACTATGCAGGCACAGGGGTACTTGGGCGCATGGGAAACTTAGGCGCATGAGCAAACACTTGGGCGCATGGGCAGTTTGGGCGGATGGGCACTATTCCAGTTCTAACTTATGCTAATTTCACTTCCCGATCATCATCCTAACATATTCCTAACCCAAATCTAGCATACTAATCTGATAAAACAAGCATACAATAACATAATCCAGTCAAACATTCACAAACACACATACCCACATAAAACAGGGGAAACATATGGTTTTTAATATACTGGAATTTACAAGAACAATAATTTACATGCATTTCAGCCCCAAAACAAGTTTAAAACAGAAAAACGGGATCTAAAACTCACCTACAGCAGCCTTCGAGTAAAACTCCTCCAAACTCGAGAGCACTTGGATTTCAAACCCTAAACACACCAAAAACACACAACCAAACACAGAGAAACACATAAGACTCGGTCCACAAGCTAAAAATTCTGCTGAAACCGAACAAAACACACAAAAACTCACCTTCTAGATGATCTTCTTCTTCTTCTCTCTAAAGAAACCCGATGGAAACTTTCCGCTTTTCTTCTTTCCACAGTCGAGCTGTTGGTGAGAGCAGAGGTGTGGGTGGCCATGCCCACTTTTAAACATAAATATAATAAAGTTTGCCTCTTGTACAACTTTAACCCCTCAACTTGGGTTATTTCACCTTTATTTCTTTATACCTCTTTTTTCTTTTCTTTTCTTTTTTTTTAAATATCCTGGTGTTACAAGTCCACCCCCCCTTATATAGGTTTCGTCCCCAAAACCTGTCACTCCCCAACAGTTGGGATAATGCTGTCGCATCTCTTCTTCGGTCTCCCACGTAGACTCTGATCCCTTCCTGTGCCTCCACTACACTCGCACCAGTGAAACCACTTTATTCCACAACCTTTTCTCTTTTCAGTCAATGATGGCCACCGGTTGCTCCACATAATTGAGCCATTCATCCACCTTAATATCCTCCTGTGGCATAATCATATCCTCGTCGGCTAAGCACTTTCTCAGATGAGATACATGGAATGTTGGATGAATTCCACTTAACTCATCAGGTAGCTCCAACCTATAGGCCACCTCTCCTACTCGAGCAATAATTCAGAAAGGTCCTATATACCTCGGGCTCAGCTTACCCAGCTTTCTGAACCAAATGATCCCCTTCCAAGGTGAAACCTTCAGCATAACTTTATCACCCACCTTGAATTCAATCGGTCTACACCTCTTGTCAGCATACGACTTTTGCCTATCTTTGTCACCTCATAAAGGTCTTGATCTTCTCTAACTTTTCAGTCGCAGCCACAATCACTTCAACGCTCCCCAACTCCTTATGTTCGATGTCACCCCAACATACAGGCGTTCTACACTTCCTACCGTATAGCATCTCATATGGTGGCATGCCAATGCTGGCATGATAACTGTTGTTGTATGAGAATTCAGCTAAGAGTAAGTGTTTGTCACAACTTCCTACAAAATCAATGACGCACGCACGGAGCATATCCTCAAGCGTCTGTATAGTTCTCTCTGACTGACCATCTATCTGAGGATGATACGCCGTACTGATGTGCAACCTCGTCCCCATCACGTCATGAAATATCTTCCAAAACTTAGATGTAAACCGAGTGTCACGGTCAGACACGATAAACACTGGTACACCATGACGTGTCACAATCTCTTTGATGAATAGATCCGCCAACCTCTCAGATGAATATGTCTCGCGGATTGGTAGAAAATGAGCACTCTTCATCAAACGGTCAACTATCACCCATATGGCATCATACCCTCTTTCCGTACGCAGCAACTTCGTAATGAAGTCCATGGTGATGTGCTCCCATTTCCACTCGGGTATATCCAAAGGTTGGATCTTCCCGTATGGTTTTTGATGCTCAGCCTTCACTTGCAAGCAAGTAAGGCACTTGCTCACATACTCACCTACATCGCGCTTCATACCCGGCCACCAGTAATCTTTCTTCATATCATGATACATCTTTGTAGCACCGGGATGAATGGAGTATCGAGTCTTATGAGCTTCATCAATGATTTTCCCCCGTAGGTCTCCATAACGAGGGATCCACATCCGCCCAAAGCGGGTTCTGACTCCGAGAGTGTTTTCACCCAACTCTGGGACTAAACCTCTCATCCTTTCGGAGTTAAGGTGCTCTTCTTTCAACGCCTTATCTTGGAACCCCTTGACCTATGTCATCACATCGAAGGTCATCACCAACTAGTAAGCTCTCACCCGGATTGGCTCAGGTCTCTCCTTTCTGCTAAGGGCATCCGCCACTACATTGGCCTTGCCCGGATGGTAGTGGATCTCATAATCATAATCCTTGATCAACTCTAACCACCTCCTTTGCCTCATATTGAGGTCCTTCTACTCAATGAAATACTTCAAGCTCTTATGGTCAGTGAAGATGGTGCACTTTGTCCGGTACAAGTAGTGCCTCTAAATCTTCAATGAAAAAACCACAGCCGCTAGCTCTAAGTCATGAGTAGGGTAATTAGCCTCATGGATTTTCAACTGTCGGGACGCATAGGCTATAACCCTTCCCCGTTGCATTAGCACGCAACCCAATCCTGAATAAAAAGCATCTGAATAGACCACCAAGTCTTCATTCCCTTCGGGTAACGTGAAGACAGGAGCTTGAGTCAATCTTGTCTTTAACTCCTCAAAAGCGTTCTCCTGTTCCAGACCCCATACAAACTTCACATCCTTGCGGGTCAGCTTGGTCAATGGTGAGGCTATCTTGGAAAAGTCTTGAATGAATCTCCTGTAATAGCCCACCAAACCCAAGAAACTACGGATCTCGGATGGCGTCTTTGGATTCTTCCATTGCATCACCGCCTCCACCTTTGCCGAGTCTACCATGATCCCTTCGGAATTACCACATGACCCAAAACCTGAACCTCGCGCAACCAGAAAGCGCACTTGGAGAACTTAGCATACAGGTTCTCTCTTCTAAGTGTCTCCAATACCTCACAAATGTGACCGGCATGCTCTTCTTTGCTCTTCGAATAAATCAGGATATCATCGATAAACACAATCACGAATCGACAACCCGGTTCATCAAATCCATAAAGGCAGATGGCGCGTTAGTTAGACCAAAAGACATAACGAGAAACTCGTAGTGTCCATAACGAGTGCGAAAAGCTGTTTTAGGTATATGCTGCTCCTTCACCTTCAACTGATGGTAACCAGATCGGAGATCTATCCTCGAGAACCAACTGGCACCTTGGAGCTGATCAAATAAGTCATCAATCCTCGGTAACGGATACCGGTTCTTCACAGTCAACTTGTTTAACTCACGGTAGTCGATGCACATCCTCATACTACCGTCCTTCTTCTTTACAAACAAGAACGGTGCACCCCAGGGAGAGATACTCGGTCGAATGAACCCTTTGTCCAATAACTCTTGCAACTGAACCATCAGTTCCTTCATCTCAGACGGAGCCAAACGATACGATGCCCTGGCAACAGGTTGAGCACTAGGTTTCAAGTCGATCTGGAACTCGATCTCGCGGTCCGGTGGCACACCTGGTAAATCTTCTAGGAACACGTCTGAAAAGTCACACACAACTGGTACGTCGGAAAATTATGGTACTGATGCATCCACATCCTTCACGTAAGCCAGGTAGGCACTACATCCAATTTCATGCACTTCTTTCCCCCACCATCGAAATCACCCTCGGAATCATAGTAACTCGGTCACTGTAGATCGTCACCGAACTCCCATCAGGCGCAGTTAATCGGATCATCTTCTTGCGACACATAATATTTGCATCACAGGCTGCTAACCAATCCATCCCTAGAACCACATCGAATCCAACTAGGGGTAGCATAAATAATTTAGCAGAGAACCTATGGCCTTCTAATTCTATGTCATAATTCTCTATCAGATCAGAAATCCTGGTAGACATACCAATGGCAGTTTCTACATAGAAGGGATCATCATCAATCTTTCTACTCCTAATAGGCAACTTAACACAGACGGCAGCAGAAATAAAACTCTTACTAGCACCAGAATCAAATAATACAGAGGCATAGATTTGGTTTACTAAGAACGTACCTGACACAACATCAGGGTCCACCCTAGCCTCCTCCCGAGTCATCGTGAATGCTTTGGCTTTTGCCTTTGGTCCCTCCTTCTCAACCCCTTTCTTCACCCCGGAGCTCTCGGCCCTTGGCCTCTTGCAATCCCTGCTCAGATGGTCCTCTTCACCACAGTTATAACACCTTACAACCCCACACTCTCTTTCCATATGACCGGGCTTCCCACACTTGAAGCAGAGATTCAGTCCCCACTTACACTCCCCTAAATGTTCCTTCCCGTACTTACCACACCGCTTAGTCCCCGTACCTACCGACACTACCCTCCGGTCATCCATCCTTGCCTTCTTGTTGCTCGGGGTAAAACCACCATGACCAAACCACTTCCCATTCCGGTTCCTGTCACCACCACCCCTTTTGTTCACCTCCACCACTGCCACTTATTCTCTCTCATCATATAACCTCCCTGCCAGATCAACCACCGACCTAAGCGTACTCGGTCGGGCGGCGATCATGTGCCTGCGGATATCTGCTGGCAAACCCTGGATATACCTCTTGATCTTCCTTGACACCGGCGTTACCTAATCTGGCACCAGCCTTGCCATCTCGTTGAACTTAGTCGTGTATTGCTGGTATGTCATAGTTCCCGCCTCCAGCTATAGGAACTCTTTCTCAATCTTGTCAAGCTCCCTATGAGGACAAAATTCCTTAATCACCAACTTCTTCAGCTCACTCCACCTCATCCTTCCAATCGCTCTGCTACCCTCGGCCTGGTCAATGTTGTCCCACCAGCATAAGGCCAAGTCCACAAATGAGTGGGTAGCAAATTTCACCTTCTGATCCTCTCGGCACTCACTGATATCGAGCACCGCCTCCATCTCCTTCACCCATCGGTGAGCAGTAGCACCATCACCATTCCCATCAAAAGTTGGGGGCTTGCATCTCTGGAAAGCCCCATAACTACACCCCTTAACCGTTTCCTGCACTGCTTCCTCCTCCTCATCATCACTGGAGACAACCATCTCAGTCTCTGGTTGCTCCCCTTCACCTGAACCTCTCCCAATGGTCCTCCTCCTCTCCTCCTTCTCTTTCTTTTCATCCTCCCTCACAGCACGAATAACCTCGGTCACCACAGACGGCAGGATCGTCTGCATGACCTGATGAACTTCCACCACAACTGCCTCATTCACAGAGGCTCTCAAACTAGCACTCTCATCACCACCTTCCTGGTGATGAAGCTCGAGCTCTACAGGAGCCGTGTCAGTACCTTAGCCTTGTTCTCGGTGGCACGTGGCCTAGCACCAAGACCACCCTGCACACCTCCTCAAGAAGCCTTCGAAGATCTACCACCTGCCATCCTCTAAACACTATAAGATTCAAACACCAACATGGTCATTCTAGGTAATAGCTCGGATTATGTCAAGTATAGTAAGTCCTTAATTATAGTGGCCAGTTGTGATTAGCCACTTACTTTACTCTTCATCCCCCAAGCATTGCCTATCCTGACTACATTAGTATCCAAATCTACTAAGAGCACATAAATCAGATAGCACACTCACATAATACCGGTTAACCTTAAGAAAGTAAATTACCTGATGGCTCGTAGCTACTTGGGCTGGCATCCCACAATTCGGTCCCATTCTCAGTTTAAGTTTAGGTTTTGAAAATATTTACCCATTTCTCTTAAACTTTGGCTATGATACCAACTTGTAAGGCCCCGTTCCCGAAAACCCCACAGTTGGTCAGTCACAACCTTATTTATATCAAAACATATTAAGATTTATTAAGTAAATAAAACATTGCAGCGGAATAATTCATCAAAACCATTTCATGCTTTAATAAACACATTTTCCAAGTAATACAACGTTGTTTACAAGATTACAAAATATCACTTAGTTGTATTACAAAACAACTTCATTATTATTACATGAGATGGATGCCAGTCTTTGCCCACCAAGTAGCCTCACCCTCGTGCCATCCTTAGCAACAAGCTACCTGCCAACTGAAAATGCATGAAAAGTCAGCGTTGTTGAGTGAGTTCTAGTTTTATATAATAAAATACTTTACCTTTAGTAAAAACCTTTCCCTTACTTTCATTCGTGATCACACAACATACATACATCTTGATAATATCATTACTATCTCTCAACATTCTTTTCATTCATTTCGTACTTTCATCATTATCTTTCACTTTCATCTAGACCAATGTCATGTGCTATACCCCAAACATTGTGCATGAAGCTAGTACTGGGCCGAAGTCTATAAATAGACCCCTAACATTGTGCACGAAGTTGACTCCAGTACCGGGGCAAGCGACAAGGGTCCCGTTTTGTACATATTGGTCAATCACAAAGATTGACCCCTATGTGCATCCTCATGGGTTAGCTAAAGCACACACAGTTGAGCTAACAACCCCTCAATGATTTGTGAACCTCCTTTCAGTTCCTTGCAAGACTTTACATTCTTTCATTATGTTTCACTTCGTTAATAATGTCTTTCACTTTCGTTATATAATACTTTACGTACAAAAGCACTAACACACCACGTAAAGTCACGTAATAATACGTAATAAGGAACATCAATAACATGCCCCAAACATGCATAATATGAACAAACATAACCCACCAAAACATTCTAGAGCTTAACCATAAATTTCCATTTTTCCCAAAATTTCAAAAAAATTCTATGTCAACTTAGGTGCATGAGCACTATGTAGGCACATGGGCATTATGCAGGTGCACGGACTGTTGGGCGCATGGGAACACTTGGGCGCATGGGAAAAAAACTTAGGCGCATGGGTACTATGCAAGCACATGAGTACTATGCAGGCGCATGGGTACTTGGGCGCATGGGAAACTTAGGCGCATGGGCAAACACTTAGACGTATGGGCAAAAAACTTAAGCGCATGTGAACTATGCAGGCGCACGAGCACTATGCAGGCACATGGGTACTTGGGCGTATGGGAAACTTAGGCGCATGAGCAAACACTTGGGTGCATGGGCAGTTAGGGCACATGAGCACTATGCCAGTTCTAACTTATGCTAATATCAGTTCCCGATCATGATCCTAACATATTCCTAGCCCAAATCTAGCATACTAAGCTCATAAAACAAGCATACAACCATATAATTCAGTCAAACATTCACAAACACACATACCCACATAAAACAGGGGAAACATACGATTTTTAACATACTGGAATTTACAAAAACAATAATTTACATGCATCTCAGCCCCAAAACAAGTTTAAAACAGAAAAACTAGGGATCTAGAACTCACCTACAGCAGCCTTCGAGTAAAACTCCTCCAAACTCGAGAGCACTTGGAGTTCAAACACCTAAACACACCAAAAACACACAACTGAACATAGAGAAACACATAAGACTCGGTCCACAAAATTCAGCTGAAACCGAACAAAACACACAAAAGCACACCTTCTAGACGATCTTCTTCTTCTTCTCTCTAAAGAAACCCGATGGAAACTTTCTGCTTTTCTTCTTTCTGCAGTCGAGCAGCTGATGAGAGCAGAGGTGTGGGAGGCCATGCCCACTTTTAAACATAATTATAATAAAGTTTGCCTCTTGCACAACTTTAACCCCTCAACTTGGGTTATTTCACCTTTCGTTTTTTATACCTCTCTTTTTCTTTTCTTTTCTTTCTTTTTTTTTAAATATTCAGGTGTTACAAACATTTAACGTTAGCTGAATTCTCATATAACAATAGTTATCATGCCAGCATTGGTATGCCTCCATATGAGATGCTATACGGTAGGAAGTGTAGAACGCCTGTATGTTGGGGTGACATCGGGTAGAAGGAGTTGGGGAGCATTGAGGTGATCGAGGCTACGACCAAAAAGTTGGAAAAGATCATGGCCTTTATGAAGGCGGCAAAGGATAGACAGAAGTCGTATGCCAACAAGAGACGTAGACCGATCGAATTCAAGGTGGGTCATAGAGTTATGTTGAAGGTCTCGCCTTGGAAAGGGATCATCCAGTTCAGGAAGCGGGGAAAGTTATGTCCGAGGTACATAGGGTCTTTCCGAATCATTGCTCGAGTAGGACAGGTGGCCTATCAATTGGAGCTACCCGATGAGTTAAGTGAAATTCATCCAACGTTCCATGTATCTCATCTAAGGAAGTGCTTAGCCGATGGGGATATGATTATACCACTCGAGGACATCGAGGTGGATGAACGGCTCAATTATATGGAGCAGCTAGTGGCCATCATTGACAGAAAAGAGAAGAGGCTAAAAAATAAAGTGGTTCCACTTGTGCGAGTACAGTGGAGACACAGGAATGGATCTGAGTCAACATGGGAGACTGAGGAAGAGATGAGACAGCGTTACCCATAGCTGTTCAAGGAGTGACAAGTTTCGGGGATGAAACCTATATAAAGGGGGTGGACTTGTAACACCCGGAAAATTTCAGAAAGAAGAAAAGAAAAGAATGTAAGGGAGAAAAAGAGTATTATTTAAAGCAAGGGGTTAAAAGTGTGAAAGGGGAAAACTTGCCCATAATGGGTTCAAAAAGGGTGATAAGGCCGCCCATACCTCTCTCTCTCATGCACAACTCTCGGTTGCAAAAAGAATGAAGTTCTTAACCGGTTTTTAGAGAGAGAAAGTAGAAGTTTTTCAAAAAGGTAAGATTTTCTAGTGTTTTCTTCTCGGTTTTCAGTTGGGTTGAACTTCTGGACCAATCCTTATGTGTTTCTTTGTGTTTGGCTGCTTGTTTTTTTGTGTGTTTAGGTGTTAGAACTCCAGGTAGCTCTCAGGTTTGAGGAGTTTTCACTCGAAAGCTGTTAGAGGTGAGTTCTAGATCCCCTCTTGTATATGTTTTTGCTTGTTTGGGGCTGGTATGCATATTAAACTGTTGTTTTCTGCACCAAACTATAAAGTTTCCATGAAGTACGACTGTGTGCGGTTGATGTGTGTTTTTAAAAGGATTTCCATGTTGTTGTATGATTGTTTGTTATGTTTAAGTGTGTATCTTGATAGATCTATGCTAAGCATAAGTTAGAATGATGTTCGGGAACTGGAAAGTACGTATGATGCATTACATGTGTTAGTTATAGTGTCCGCTATGGACACTTAGGATAGTTATAGTGTCCGCTGTGGACACTTAGAAAAATTATGTATGTTGTCCGCTCTGGACACTTAGAAAAATTATGCATGCTGTCCGCTGTGGACTTTGTACTTCCACTCTGGACACTTAGAAAAATTATGTATGTTGTTCGTTGTGGACATAAACAGTCCGCTACGGAATTTGTATGTCTGCGGTGGACTTTGCATGTCTGTTGTGGACACTTAGGAAATTTATGATTTGTCCGCTGTGGATTTGTTCATCTGCTGTGGACTTTGTTCATCCGCTATGGATACTTAGAATGTTTTAGTCATGCGCTGTGGACTTTGGCAGTCCGCTGTGGACTTTGGCAGTCCGTTGTGGACACTTAGGAAATTTTAAGCTGTCCGTTGTACACTTGTTCATGCGCTATAGACATTTAGACTTATTCTGAAATTTTGGGAAATAGAATTTAGTGTTAAGTCTTGATGTTTTATGGTTGTTTATGCCTGTTGATGTTATGTATGCTTGTGGGCGGTTGATGATGTTTTATTATGTAATATGATGTGACTTACATGGTGTGATATGTGCTTATGTATGTAAAGTATTATACTAATGAAAGTGGAAGATAAAGATAATGAAACTGGAACATAATGAATGAATGAAAGTCTTGCAAGCATATTAAAAGGGGTTCACAACTCGTTATGGGTGGTTAACTCGATAGTGTGTTGTGTGCATACAAAAAGGTCAGTCTTCGTGATTGATAGAAACGTATGAAATGGGATCCTTGCCGCTTGACCCCAAGTCTGTAGTTGCTTCGTGCACAAATGATGGGGCATAGCATATGGCAGGATCTAGATAAAAGTGAAAGATAATAATGAAAGAAAGTATGAAACGAACGATTATCAACAATGATAAAAGATAATAAATGATTATTATCAAGATGTACGTATGATGTGTGATCACGAACGAAAGTAAAAGAAAGGTTTTTATCAAAAGTAAAGTATTTTATTATATAAACTAGAACTCACTCAGCGTCGCTAACTTTTTATACGCATATCAGTTAGCAGGTAATCGATGATGCTGAGGAGGTGCAGGCATGGATGCATAAGCTACTGGGGATGTTCGAGTCTGGCATCCATATTTTGAAAATGTTAATGCATTAATACAACTTTTGGGTTGTAAACGAAATGATATGATAATTTAACATGTTTTTATTTATTAATGAAAATTTATATTTCCGCTGCAAAATGAGGTGTTTTATATTATTTATGCGATGATCGACCAACTGTAAGCGTCTCGGGAACGGGCCTTACACGACCATTACCAAGACAAGACTAAATTGACGATAGAAGTATGCAGAACTAATAATACAAGGTAAGATTATCCTTGGTGGATATTATTGGACCATGAAAGGATCATACTTACCATATACATGGTAATTGTATATTGTTCTATATTTGGAAATAACTCATGAAAAAATACCTATGGGTGAGCTAGTTTATCTACTGCGACTAAATGCATATGAAGATTTTAACCAACACCCTTCATATAAGGATGTATGTATCACGTATGAGTACTTTATGTTAATATGATAGTTTGGCTGAGGGAAAGCATATTCCGATGAAGAAAAGCTTATGTGGGTGAAGTGATGATAGATATGGATGAACTAGCATTGAAATTGCAAAAAATTCATCTACTGATGAAGACATTTGAGATGTGGTTGACCTGCTAAAGATAAGAAGTTCAGCCATGGATGGATCTATCATCTGTGGATGTGCAACTTGTAATGCATGTTGACTTGTCATTATCTGATGTAATCAAATAAAATTCGAGGCTAGCATAGTCATTATGCCAGACATATTTTAGGCCTACAAATAGGAAGTTAAGAATTTCATTATGTAACCCTGCTAACCCTAATTTCCTATTGTAAGAGCATTTTTTTGGGTAAAGGGTTACCCCGGTGATTCTATATATTAACACAACCATCAAAGAACAAGTAGTGAGGAGCGACCACACTAGTTCAGCCTTAGGACATGCCCCAAGACCATAAACCAACACCAAAAACACAACCAAATCAAACAACCTAGACTAACATCTAGCTAGACATATTGAATCCAACAACAAGAAGAATCGACCTAATCCTTTTTTCAATCTTCTTGGATATCCCAATCCTTCAACACCTCTATAACCCAATCTGTCTTCTTAACCTTCAATCCCATGAGCTTGTATCGAACAACATTGATAATTACCTTTGCAAGCACATCTGGAGGTCTTGGTTTATCATTAAATAATCTAGAGTTCCTCTCTTGCCAAATAAAATATGCAGAAGCGGAAACTAGCAATCGAGCGATAATAGAAAATATAGCTTTTGACGAGCTCGCGCAATCAAGTCATGTAGTATATGTTGCCAACTGGATGTGTAACTTGCATGTAAGCCCTCTCACGGATCAAAATCCAAACCTGAGATGAATACTACACTCAATGAACAAGTGATTATGTGAATCATAATTAGATAGACATAATGAGCAACACATTAAATTCATATTCGATCTCCTTGAAATATCCCACTTCAGGATTCTATCCTGAGTCTGCAGTTTCCCCCGAATCACTAACCACATCAAGAATGCATGCTTTGCTATACACTTGGCAAACCAGACACATCTCACCCAGCTAACATGCATTTCACAAGATCATATACTATTCCACACCACCATAGCTGTGTATGGAACAAAGCCTCACCATCCTTCCAGCATACCATATCCTCCACGTCATGTGGAACCTGTATATTGTTAACATTTATCAAAACTAGGAAAAGATCCAACCAAGCCGTGGGCCAATTCCAAGAACCAGTAGCATAAAGATCTTCAATAGTAGAAAGCAAAGAGAAACCCGCGTCCCGAATAGCTCTAGAAGATATAAATGTAGCCACGGACTAGCCTCACACCAATAATCATACCATATATTAGTGCTTTTTCCATTGCCAACTCGAGTCCAAATACGCCCTTTAACAATCTCACGGAGCTGCAGAATATTCCGCCAACTCCAACTACAATTTGACAGAACCCGAACATCCTAAAAATTTCGATTACCCAACCTATGAGTTCGAATCCATTGAACCCATAAAGACGCCCGGTTTGAAAGAATACTCCATATATGAGAAACCATTAACGCCTTATTCATATCACTTATCCGTCTAATTCCAAGGCCTCCCTCATATTGGGCACACATACTGATTTCCAAGAGACCTTATCCTTCCCCTTCTGCAAAGCCCCTTGGCCCCATAAAAAACCCAGCATTTTGGCCTCTAACTCCGAAATAAGCCGAGCAGGAAGGATAAATACGACGACCAATAATAAGCATAGTTGACAGAACAGAACGAATCAACTGAAGCTTGCCAACGAACGATAGAAATTTATTCATCCAAAGAGATATCCGTTGATCCATCCTTTCCAAAAGAACATGACTATCCTTATAACGCAATCTTGTAGAATCCAACGGGACCCCCAAATAACGCACAGGAAGCTTACCCTCTTCAAAAGGCATAATACTAAGAATATTCATTTTCATAGTCTCACGAACATTACAAAAAAAACCGTACTCTTATGGTTGCTAGGCAATAAACCAAACATATCAGAAAACTGTTTAAGAACACGCATAATACATCCCCTCTAGCAAACAAAAATAAATCATCCGCAAAACAAAGATTGATGATCCCAAGCTTATCACATTTGATGATATTTAAACGAATCCCCCACAACAGATTTACGAAACAGCAGGGTAAGAACCTCCATGACTAGAGTAAATAAATATGTAGACAGTGGACCCCCTGCCTAAACCCCGCTTCCCTTTGAAATAACCATGTACATCACCATTAAGGCATATAGAGAAAGAAGCCAAAGAAACACAAACCATAATCCACTTACCATCTGAGGTGAAATCCAAAGCCCACAAGAATTTTCTCCAGAAACTTCCAATCCACGTATCATACGCTTTCTGGATATCTACTTTAAAGGAACATCTAGGAGGACCAACATTCTAGTGATAGTTATGCATTAACTCTTGAGTAAGCAAATTATTGTTCGAAATTTTCCTACCTGGAACAAACACGGATTGATTAATACTAACCACCCCCGCTAACCCTTCCTTTAAGCGATTAGCAATAATCTTACTAATACACTTATACAACACATTGCAACAAGCAATAGGCCTATAATTTGTAATTTGACTAGGGTAGTTACCTTAGGAATGAGCACAATAAGAGTATGATTTAGTGCTTTCAATAGAAAACTGGTACAAAAGAAATTCAGAATAGCAACCACCACCTCATCACCAACAACCTCCCAGCTTTCTTAAAAAAAGAAAAGTATAACCATATGGACCCGGGGCTTTATCATCATTCATAGAAAAAATAATGTGCTTAATTTCCTCCCTAGTCACTGGGCGCACCATATAATTAGCAATAACCGGATCCAACGAATGCAAAAACAAGTCTAAAGGTGGATGGAGAGTAATACCACATTCGCATCCAAGAAAATGGTCATAGAATGAAACAAAGCTTGAGCTACACTAGCACCTTCATACACAACACCGCTAGCATCTTTAATCGAATTAATACGACTTCTATGATTACTACATTTCAATGAATTATGAAAAAACACCGTATTAGCATCCCCTGCCACAATCCAATGAACCTTGGCTTTCTGTTTCAAAAACCTCTCCTCATCCAAACTAGCCTGCTGAGACTCTTTAAGGCATTTGGCCTCCCTCCCACGTACATCTAAATCAAAAAGGATTTGCATATAGCTGCACTTGGAGATCATCCAATAATACCCGAAGAGAAGAGACTTTAGCTTGTAAATTACCTTGTTTAAACAACAGAGAATGCAAACTAGGCTTGAGACCTCTTAACTTCTTAACACCCTGAATTGCGCCACTCCTGGAACATTCAAGCACCAACCATTTCGAACATATCAAGAAATTCAGTTTATGCACAAGAAAATAGAGAACTTGAATGGTTTCCGCTTTGTGTTTTCACCATTCGGCATGTTTAGAATACATGGACAATGCTCCAAAATTCTATAAGATTTGAATATAGCACACGCCAATGGAAA